>JBBPCS010010251.1:18453-30428 GCA_037974645.1 Hollardia meadi | reverse complement strand
TATTTAAACAAAAAAAAGTTTTTCCCCCCCCCCCCCCAATAAGTCTAGCAGATAAGAGTGGCTGTATATTTGTATATTTAGATGTACACTTGTCCAATTAGTGTGCACAATTACTTAAAATGCAGTAGTGTTAACTCACCTTTGTCCCCCTCTGCGGATCGTCTCCACCGGGAGCCTCCGCAGGTGAAAATGACGGCTCTGATGAACTCTCTCCCGCACAGTTTCACCCCGTAGTCCCGCGGTACGATCAGTCTGCTCATCAGATCAGCCTGCACACAGTTGCATATACAGCCGACGCACACCACAGCCACGGCCAGAGTTACTCTCCACAGCATTTTTCCCTTGTCCTGACACTGACGGCTAGTTTGCGCTACACAAGGGGGGGGGCTCAGCTGAGCTCCACCTCGGATCTGAATGCTGCTTCGAATCCTGCCGGCTTCCTGGTTGTTAGGTTGAGTCCTGTTGAGCCAGCTGCTGAAGTTGTAAAAGATGCTTCTATTTGCCCGTCTTGTGTTGCAGAGCAGACTCTCGTTTCCACTTCTCGCTCTCTCTGTAGTCTTAGTCCGAACTTATGTGTTCAACCCCCCCCCAGCCCTCTCCCACCCACTCCCCTCCTTCTCCCCATCGCACACACGTCATTTAGATTGATGACAATGACGTACTTGGGAGTTATTTCCTTATTGGAGTATTATTAGGGGAATGTTTTTATGTGGAGTTAAGAGTGCGCACATTACTCATACACTGGTTGGAAGTGATGATTTTGAGAGAAACTATATGAAGGCATTTGACGTCTTGTACCCTTCACTGGGAGGAATTGTAAGGTGTTTACCCTTCTAGTAAAATCATCACAGTAGCGCCTTGTCTTTACGATATTTCTTTTTATTGGATTCATAAATATATCCATCATGTCAAACGTGAGGTAAAATGACAGTAGATTCATATTGCATAAATATCAGCACCTTCTTAATATTTTACATCCATTGAATACTACTGTGATAATAGATAAAAGGTCACAGCTGCCACAATGGTAGCTTTGGTATAAAGCTCCTTAGCACTAAAATTCAACTTTGGCAAATGAGCCTTTCTCTCTGAGTTCCACTGAAGAAACGTTTTGTTGATACAGTCTGGAGGAATGACGATCTTCTGCTGTCAGAACAAACGTCTGCCATGCTGAGAATCTTAAAAATTAAAACTGCATTCGGTAACATTTCTTTCGCTGCTTAGAGAGCACCAGTTACCTGCCTGGCAGGAAATGTCAGACATCTGTGATGGAGACATTTTGTGATGGCAAGACGGCAAGAAAATATACACCAATGAGATTTCCTTGTTGCTTTGTGTTTGTCTGATGTGCCATAAGCTCACACTTTCTAAAGCGTACGTTACGCTGTGAGAGTGTTTAGGAGTTTTTCTGCCCTCTAGAGGTCAAAAATGTCTCCATGCAGCTTTAACTAAAAACATGATTAACAAGCATGACGTGAATTGTTGAGACACACGCAGTGTCCCAATTCCATACCACATGTGGTGTGTTCAGACTGGAAAAAAATAAAGTATACTTAAAGGTGCAATTTGTAAAATATAGCCAGACTTTGAAGGGGCAGCATATTAGTTTCTTGACATTTTGTGGGTTTGTTTTGTTTACTAAGAGAGCTAACATTGCCGTGCCGTATGATTTCTGAGTGTGTTCCTGATTCACGTTATACAGGAAATGGACCTGTGCTCAGCTGGATAAAAAATCAAAATAAATTGTGTGTGGCGGAGAAACCGCTGCAACTAAATTGATGTGTTTTTGTGAAGTTTAATTTACAGTCATTTTCCAAAGTTGCAGCTTGATTAACATCCGACATGTATTGCATCACTTCATGTTAGTATAAAATGGTAAAGTGTATTGGAATTTTTTGATACAGTATGTAGCACATACTGTATAGAATTAGTATTTGGTCTGGATTTGGGACATTAATATCGATACTCAATATCCATGGTATATAATAATAACTTTATTTATATAGCACTTTTCTAAAAACAATGATTACATCAATGCAGACCATAGACCTAATAATGTCCAAAAGGCAGTTGGCATTTAACTTTTTGTCCATAATTAAGTAAAACCAGAACGGCTGAATGCATCGCCTGATTTTATCTCAAATAACCAACACGTCATTTCTCCAAAAAGGAGCTGAGGCTGCTTCTAGCGCGGCGGTCCTTCTCTATGCTATCGAATGTTGGCGTCCCATGAGGTAAGTCCAGACGGTCACGCTCAGATCCCATTATACTCTCAGCCTCCCCTAAAGGTACAAAGGTGAAAAACGGTTTGCAGTATTTTATTTTAAGCTGCTGTCTTTTAAACATGAGTCCGAGTCTATCAGGATGTCAAAGTGTGGTTTAACTACAAAAACTGTATCCAGAATGTTTATAAAAACAAAGCTTATTTCTTCTGGTCAGCATGAAAGCACTGCTTATGTGATGAGATGATGATACTGATGATGATAATAGCGTAGTCTTACCTCTCATACGATAAATAAGTGACCCGTAGGCACTGTCCATCTGGTAGGCAAATATGAAGCTGAGAGGAAGGATGGGACCCAATAGGAATGGTTTCTTACTTTTAATGGCACTAAAGAAAAAGACGAGAATAAAAGTTTAGTATTTTCCACTGTGAGTGCTTTAATTATTTTTTATGCATACTTCCATTTAGGCTACACAGTCATATTTGATTACAGCTAGTTGAATTTGTGATTTACATTAAATTACACACAGTAATACTGTGGACTTCTAAATCCTTGAAATGTCTCTCCTCTCCCTCGGAGTTCAGTACATTTAAACATGATTAAACTAATACTCTGCCAAACCTTTATATTTTAGAGCAAGCTCTAGTTACCAGATCTATTTTATAATCAAGAAACTAAAGCAAACGACAGTAAAAACAGTTACCTTATGAACTCTCTGATCCTGACATGTTATTTTTAAGTCTTCTTCTAAAACACCTCAATCTCTGTGCGATGATTAAGCACCACATAATAAACAGAGAAAAAACAAAACAAATCCACAAATACTTACTTTTATCCTGTATTGTAATGTATAATACTCACATACTTCAAATCAATTGATGGTTTTTATAATATAACGAGTTATTTTATTTATCTTATTTCAATTTGCACTTTTTTAACTTTATTTTTTAAACAATGGAAGCTATCACGATTTCTTTCTCTTTTTTTTGAGTGTGCTGTGATTTAAATGAAAAACATTAATCTGCACCATTATTCCTGTTTACAATCATTTGAATGTGTTAAGAAATTACCAATATTTATGGGAACTGACAAAAAAGGTAAAGCTCAAAATGTATTATCGGGTGCACCAAAATTACGTGCTGTCGCACCTTAATAAAAATAGTTTAGTGCGTTTATTGTCTCACTGTCATGTTGGTAAAGACATGTTTCAATAATTAGCCTCCTCGCTAAGAGCTAAGCTAACAGGGTATCCTAGCATGCTGGCCCTGTATTACTGTGAAACGTGGTTTCAGTGTGACACAATAGTATATCCAACTGATGACGGTGTTTTCTGACTGGAACACTGTAGTGATCAATTTTCTAACAAACCACTTTCAGGCGTCCAATCCCAAACATGTTATTTATGTGTTTTATGAGCACTCGTTTTATCACTGCTCTGTGTTGGAGTCTTTACTGCATTTTGCTGTCCTTTACAGTCCCCCCTCTCACTGTTAGAAGGGCTACACAGTTTCACTCGATGCGGCCACTGTGTCCAACACTTACAAAACATCAGACATGCATCTGCACCAGTAAAGGCCACAAATACTGAGACTATGACGACTCAGATCAGTGAGGATCACACTTAACAAGCCGACACAGGTTGTTCCCTCACTATGCATTATTACCGTGTGTGCCCTCTGAGCTGCACGCAAAAACTCACCCCACGGTGAGTCCAACAGAAGCCACTGTAAAGAATGTGCCAAAGTATTTGAGAAACTCTCTGGACCAGGCAATCTGCATAGCCATCTGTCTCTCTCTCATCTGGTTCTGCATCAGGATCTGACGTTCCATCTATTCGCACAGGAAAACGGGAAACAGAGGACATCATCAGGCATAACAGACCTTTAAAGCCAAATATGGATATCTAATGACCAGAAGAAAAGTTTTAGGATAAACAAACAAATTAACAAATACATTTCCAATATATAACTGATATTACATTGGTAATAAGCAACAAAACATCGTCAGTAACACTAATGCCACAGATATTTTTGAGGTCATTTCAAAACAGTATCATTAATATATACTTTTGCCCACCAGAGAGCACTGATACATTTAGTTTCTCAGTGCTTACCTTGGTCACAATTTCCTAAGAGCCAAATTTAACGGATATCATGTTTACGATGTGTTCGTGTGAAAGCAATTAATATCACTTGGGTTTTCAGCCTCAAGAACCGAGTGTCTGGGTTTTCCGAACTCTAGTTTGTAATACAGTAAATTTCAATGCTGTGGCAAACACAAACAATGCAGAAGTCTGGAGAAGATCCAACGGATTTCAAAGAAATTAAAGCAATACTGAAAAGGGAATTATTCAGATGGTAAAATCTGCTCACAATGTTATGCAATTGAAGGGACAGCAAGAGAAATAAAGGGTATCAGCAGAGCTGGATATGAAAGCAATGAGACAGACAGGCAGAGAGACAAAGAAAGGGTCGAAGGCGAGACAGCCGGTCCAGCCTCAAAAACACAGCGTCCCTGCTGATGAACCTCAGTCAGATGAATCTTTTGTCTGCCGTTTCCTGTCTGACACACATCTACGTACATGCACAGATATACGTGCTTTCTGCATAACAATTGCTATTGAGGTGACTGACATTTAAAAAGCCTTTATCCTCAATGAGCGTGTCAGAGATGAGCTTTTATTTCCAATTAACAGGAAACTGACACTCTATCTCACCGATGATACAAAGGTTGAAAAAAAGCGACCACGGTGCCATTCAAGTGAGACGACGTGACTTGGATGACAGAAATTACAACATGCTGGAGAAGCAACGTTTTGATTTCTGACTTTCTGTCCATACAATTGAACAGTTCTGTATATCTGCGTTCATGGCTGAACATTACGTAGCACTGAGCCTATGAGAATGACTGTAACTAACAATAATAGACACTATGCAATATCTATTTTTGAGGTATGCACATAAAAACATTTTTCAAATGTGCCAAAAATGTGACTTTAAATACACCTCTGCACTTAACAAACCGTAACATATGCAAGCAACTAACTAATCACTACTTGTAGAGGGCATTATACAAACAACATTAAAGGGACAGTTCACCTCAAAATCACAAATACATATCTTTCCTCTTACCTGTAGTGCTATTTATCCATCTAGATTGTTTTGGTGTGATTTTGGGAGATATTGGCTGTAGCGATGTCTGCCTTCTCTCAAATATAATGGAACTTTGCTTGTGGTGCTCAAAGTGCCAAAAACGTACATTTTAACTCAATAACAATGTCTCCTTCCCAAAATCAATCCACAGACCTTGTTGTGAGCAGTTTCATGTAGGAACTATTTTGTTACCTTATCACCATGCAGAAGGAAGCGTGTATCTACTCATGGACAAGAGGCTTGTGACAGGACGGGATGTAAAAATGAATGCCGTCCTCATTGGCTGAGCTGTAACATTAGCTAGCTCAGTGAGCAAGCCACTCATCCATGAGGGGATGCACACTCCTTACCACACTGACTTATGTGTCATGATACAGAAAGAAAATAGTTCCTACATGAAACTGCTCACAACAAGGTCTGCGGATTATATGAGTAACCGTGTCATGATTTCTGGAAAGACACATTGATGTTGAGTTTTTTTAAATGCATTTTTTTGGAGCTTTGAGCTCCACAAGCAGTGTGGTCATCTAGTTAGTCTCTACAGCCGATATCTCCAAAACTCTGCAACTCACACCAAAACACTCGATGGATAAATAGCACTACAGGTAAGCTGGTAAGCTAGCTGGCTAGCCACCTAACTTCAGTCGATATCTCTGCAACACAATAAATAGACGTCTTTGACATAACGTCAACACTGCTGTTTCTTCACATTCTGTTGATAATGTTAGTTCCTTTTTTCAATGTTTTAAACTAAAATGATGGTCATATCTTACAAATTGCACCTGTAAGAATTACAAAGACATATAGTTCGACGTGGGCTGCTGTTGTTGCCAGTCAACGTTGTTGCTAGAAACTGGGAAAAACATCTACATGCGTTAAGACAGAACAAGGGAGGATGAGTCATTTTTAAGCTAGGCTATATGTTGTCCCTGAATGAACCAGTCGTAGCTGGTTTCACAATGCTTTGCGATGGAGCCGGCCTTACCGGCTTGACAAACTCCCACAGTTAAATGTGATTAAGTTGTCAAGAAGGACAAATAAGAATGATGATCCATTTTTCCCTCAGGGCGTGACAATAAGCATTGAGAAACTGTCTCCAACTGTTTGTTAACAGAAAAGTGGCCATCAGTTATATTACTGGAGTGATGATTTTACTGAATAAATATAATGCGTATTACTAGAATGATGTAGCTACTACTCGCGTTCATCCATCCACCACTACTTCACCTACACGTTTTTTCTTTTCATCTGATGCCGTCTCGGTATCAGTGTCTCGCTTCAGAGTTCTGTGAAAAAAAAAATCTTACTATATAAATATTTCATATAATACTGGAAAGTTATTCTAATCTATCACTCTTTAGTTGTTGCAGTAAAAAGTTTTGCATGCTACATTTCCACATATCAGCGGGCAACTTAAATGGAAACAAATCAAATACCTTTTGTACTTAATGCATGATGCAATCTGTTCGCATGTTGTGACCATGTAAAGAACATCAAGTGGGGTGATTTGATGACTAAAATGCTTATATATTAACTTAAGCAGCAGAGGAGAAAGAAAAGCGTGACATTAAGAAGCTCAGGAGGGTTAAGCTGCAATCACCGAGCAGAGACGTCACTGGCAGGTAAAAGTACAGTAAAAGGCACTTCTTTGAATGAAGTGCAATCAACTCTTAAATCTGATATAATATGGTTATTAAGCATGCTGTTTGACTGATTATGAACATTAAATGTTTATTTTAGTCGAACGCCACTGTATACGTGTTTTCATGAAACCGGATATTGAGCAGAACTGACCTGAACCCGCTTAGTGTGTGTTCAATGTAGCTCAATGTGTCTGTTTACAAACTTCGGTTGTTAAAAGTGTTACCAAATGTATAAGGACGAGGGAATAATTTTATATGTAGTTAAATTCTCTGGTAAAGAAGCCAAAGGAAAACTTAACGCGTTTTAACACAACATACAGTATCTAGAGCTGTGGAACATTAAGTCCATCTTAGCCTCTGTTACTCTCAGGTGTGCATAAGCTACGATACTTACGATACTTATTTTTATTTTCAACTATATTTCATATAGGTGGCTGAAATTGAATTTCTTGCCTGGTGACATTTCATTTTAGTGAGAGACAATCAATGATTAATTTTTAGAGCTGAGATGATCAGCTGATTAATCAATTATTTGTCTTATATGAGAGTAAACTGCATACCTTTGCACTGTTGGCTGGACAAAACAAACAATTTGAAGATGTCACCATGGGATCTGGGAATTTATGAGTTCTTTATTTTTACTGATTTCTGCCATTTTTAGACCAAACATTGTGTCATTAATATGAAAAATGTTGCCTCATTACTTTTTTTTTTTTTTTTTAAGTTAAACATGTTTAAGGTAAGATTATATGTTTTTTATTTAAACCATTATTTATTCAGGGAAGGTTCTCTGAGAGGAAGCCCCTCTTTTTCAGGAACGCCCTGATCACATTCACACAGTTACAAACATTCACACCTGGAAGCTGCCCAGCACAACCACAGTCTGATCTGCTGGCCACTGAGCAGCTCCACTAGAGCAGCCTTGTTCAAGGGCACCTCAGTGGTGGTAATGAGGTGCTTATTCACTTTCCCTACCCAGGTTTTTCCAGCCGGTCCAGGGGACTAATCCCTCCGGTCACAACCCAATCATAAACTGGTAACGTAGGTAAGAAATTCTGTGTACTTTTGAAAAGTTCTTACGTACATTTTGCTACTGTTGTTTGTCAGAAAACGTGGAATCCCTTATTGTAACAAAGCTGGCAACAACTGCTGCCTTTCTCCAGGAAGCAGAAAACTCTTCAAAGCCTCAGGGGTTCATGTTTCACACTCAAGATAAACTCTGGGTGGAGCAATGTTTCAAAGTCCTGGAAATCACAGGAACAGCTTCTGTAATCAACAGTGCTTGAGTAATTTCAGGGTCTGCTGATTTAAATTAGTGACCAATAGTCACCTCAAGGATGCCTCATTAAAATTAGACAGAATTGAAATAGAAACAAAAAGCAGCTGGTGTGGTAAATGGGTCAAGAATTTAACTATGTTTCGATTAAACCCCTCTCCAAGGACAGCGAGGGGGAAATTACTCCATTCACAAAACCATTATGGTCCTCAGGAGCGAGAAATGTGTGATGAAGTGTTTCTGGGGACATGGTTACAGAGAAATCAACTCTCATGATGTCATCCCTTCTCTTGGGGTCACAAAACAGGAAGTAGTCCGGGGATACTGGATGATTGATTTTAATAACAGGAAATCTAAAAACTAGCTTCTTGTCATTTCTAATTATTTTATCCCTTGAATCACCTGCTTGTGATTTTCTTGCAAAGACACTGTAGAATATTCCAATAAAGATGAAAAAAAAATAGTTATAAAAGGATGGAAATTGTCTTAGTGGGTGAGGTGATTGGGGTATAAGCAGTATAATGTGTTAAAGCCGACACCTGATGATTGGTAGCTTGCCAATTGGTGAAATGGCGTTGCTTTCATTGGCAAAGGAAAAGTCTGCTTTAATGATGGATTCAAATGCAATTCTGCAGACTGACTTTCCAAACAATTATTTTCCTAACAATTAATCTCATTCTGTGATTAATTCTTTAGGCTGTGAAATGTCAAAAAAATATATAGAAAAAAAAAATACCCATCACAAGGTGACATAATTCTTGTTTTTGTCAACCAAAAATATTCAGCTTACAATGAATATGAAAAGAAAATCAGCCAATCCTCTTATTTGAGAAGCTGGAACCACAAAGTGTCGCAAACTATATGCTATATTTATTCTAAGAATGACTGAAATGATAAATCAATTCACAAAATAATTGCTTACTTTTCTGTTAATAAGACTAATTGATAATTGTTTCAGGTCTAGCTGTTGGACTACAGATACTATATAGCTAAAAGCTAAACATAATGTAATTGTTGTAATCTGTACATAAACAGCAAACAAAACTGTATCGTTAATAGCCATTTTGATCACTTTGGATCCATTTCAAATTAATCTCTAAACAGATAGAAACCAGTAGGTCAGTTGACAATAAACATTACAATGTGCTCAGCCCTCTCACTTCAGGTGGCCCAGACAAATGTCTACAGAATTTGACCTCCACCCTCCACAAACCTCAGTATCATCAGCAATAATGCAACTGACATTTGAGTTTCAATATATGGGAATACTTGTGGGATTTTACCCAGCTTTGATGAACACTCATTAACGCCAATCATCAGCAGAAGCTCTCCACCACGCGGAAACTCAACGCCCTCTCTGTTGCGCCCCACCTAACGCTGCCCTTGTATCAAAGCATCAAGCAGCCAGTCCTCATCTATTTCTTCATCTGCTACTTCATCACACTCACACAGAAATACAAAACCACAAACACAACCACTAAATCTACTTTGACCAACCTCACAGACACACAAATGCTGTTAAGATCCAGATCACTCAATGTCTGGTCACCATCGCAATTCTTTAATGTGTAAAGAAAAGCTGGCTTTGTCAACATGACTGGAAATTGATTATCATTCGGTACCGATACCTCGATGACATATAAACATGTTTCTCAATAAAAACCTACTTTTACTAATTGAACAGAAGCCAAACTTCTCAAATGAAGCCTCCGGTCTACAATGGCATTTTTCAAATTTTATTCATTTTAATCAAGTAATCTGATAAGAAATTAGATAAAACAATAAGTAAATAAGATTACTATGATGGCTCCAAAGCCTGGGTCCTGTGTACTGTTGTGTATGTTTTGTCTCTTGCAGGTCCTTGGCTGGGTGAAGCTGAGATGCCATCAGGTTAACGGCATGCACCACACACTGACCACTGCATTCATGCACTTACAGTACAATACACCTCTGATCCTGACTACTACACTTCATTGCAGTTATTGTTTGACATTGCTGAGTTCAGGGTACATCTCCCGTCTTTGTTGCAGCCTGCAAGCCGGTCGTAACAACAGTTCCAGTGACTTGTTGTGACGGACACGTCAAAAATACGCCATGGACCACCACATCTATACACATTTTTATGTTGCGAACTTTTAACATTCATGTTTTCTTGGTTTATTTCCACGTGATGTATGATAAACTGAGTTAAGTTCCAAAATGGCAAACCAACGTCGTGTTACCCTTGCCTATGTTTGCACTGTGAAAGTAGACAACACCTCTCTTTCATGGAAACATCACAAGGGATGACAAATAGATTTGGAAGCAAGCTTGAACAAGCTGCAGCGGAGGATTAGACAGTGACTGTGACAGTGACGGGAAAAGGCAGTGAAGAAAAAGTGAAAGAGAGAACTGAGCCATGATGAGTCCACTCCGAAAGTGAGAGCTGAAGTGTAAGCAGCAAAGTCATTGACATTTTGTAAAGGCTACAAACATACTGTATGTAGAGCGGGTCAATACTTGGAAAACTGATACACATGAATCAACACGGTCTACATACTGAAAGACAGAAGAGACCCCACAAACATACACCAAGATATTATGACTAAATAAATAAATACTCCAGAAATATATGCTCCTAAAGCTTGATGATGAAGGAACAGAATCCTGATCATCCAACAGAAAAAACAACTTCAAGCTTAATATGGGTGTAAGAAAATATCGATACACTTGAGTATTGCAATATTTTATTTTATTCAAAATCACTGCATCGACTTTTAATTAATAGTTTCCGTGCAAAGATCTGTGGCTGTGGTTCATTTTGTGTTGGGTTTAAACTACCGACAGCTAGATGGCAGTGTTGTAATCCATCTTCAGACATTTGACTCGTTTACTCTACTGTAACTACATCAACTGAGACAGGAAGAAGTGAGCACATACCACTGGTGTAAACACAAAGAACACAGGCCTATGAAACAATATATCACCTGGCTTACAGTATCACTATATATCACCATATACTGAATTGTAAACTGAATCATATCGCCAGATTCTTGTCAATACACAGGCCTGAAGATTAATAAAATGTGGGGGTTCCTCAGGGTACCATTCTTGGTCCCAAAAATTCACAAAAATGTTCACGATATAGCTCATATTAAATAAATACATCGCCTTTCCTGACTAATGAGAAAGTCATTCATGTCTTTATCTTGTCTTGTTTTAACCATGGCCAGGGTTTAACCAAGATCAGATCAGAATATATCAGTTTTAGCGACTGTACACACTTTATTACCACTAATTCCCTACAAAGCACTACATGGCAGAAACCTCAATGTTGACTTTCTAAAGTGTCCCAAGTGTTTCAAAAGTGTCTAAAGTGTTTTATCATCTATCGTTTGACCCAGAGCTTTTAGCTGTCATGTTTACAAAGGTGAGAAAATGTCATAATTTTAACCAGTTTAATTGTTGTATTCCATTTATTTTTATTGTGTCCATGTTTTAGAAGTTACAAATATCTGACGAGCCTTTAGCCATTTTTAATCTTATTACTGTAAAACATTAAAACAAGTATTTCCTGTACTTTCTGTAAAATGCTTGTAATTTTTAAAAAATTCTTAATTAATGTTTGCATTATATATAAAATATAACAACTCAAAAACCTTGTGTGTGTGTGTGTGGGGGGGGGGGGGGGGGGGGGGGG
>JBBPCS010010251.1:0-18443 GCA_037974645.1 Hollardia meadi | reverse complement strand
CCCCCCCCCCCCCCCCCCCCCCCCCCCCCCCCCCCCCCCCCCCCCCCCCCCCCCCCCCCCCCCGTCGTGCTGACCTAATGTACACTCAAACCCATTCAGGTTCATTGGCTGTGAATAGAAAGCACAACCCTGCTATTAGCAGCCGAGACTCATTTTTAAATATTGACGTCATTTCAGAGCCATTTATCCTTAGGACATGTGTCATACAAACAGATCCATATCCAATGAATTTTCAACTAACGTTAATGGACCCCGTGGTTCACACACAATGCCCAATGCCCAAAGAGTTCACAAGGCAAGAGCAGGGAAAGGATCAATTAGCCATGAGTGATGAGACTTGAAATCATTGGCAAGCAATCATCTTTGACATCTTAATGCAAGGGGAGGCAACAGCTGCTGCTTCACAGATATTCTGAAATTGCTAGAGTCAATCACACTCATTAAATTTGCTGATGTAAAAATACAATTTCAGTGTTGAAGACGAAAAAGCAGCAAAATTATTTCCTGTTATGGGCAGTAATGTAACATTTTTATAAGCTACTGTCACATATGCTTAAACTAAGCAGACAGATGGATAATGGTGAAATGAGAAATGTTATATTGAGTGTGAATAATAAATATGAAACTACCTGTAAATTAAATCAATTAAAGATCCACTACAGCAATGCTCAAATATGTGCCTAACATTTACCCGTGACTCATTGTCACAACCAAATGAGGGTGTTATGAAACTCAATTGCCAAACCTTTGCCATCACTGAATAATATTAGTCATCATCTACCACATTTACTGCTGGGAGAGCAGGAGAAAATTACAGGGCAGAAAACACAAACAAATCTTTTGGGCGTAAGCTGGATAATGTCATTGGTGTTATGACAGTCACACATCCCACCTGCTGCTCGGCAGCTTACAGGCATCAATAAATCACAACAAATTGGCCACAGAAAAGCAAAGTAAAAAATGAGAAAAATGTAAAAATAATGATTGCAATAAATACATTTTTAACCCGTTTTATAACATATTGTTTTTATGACTTATCTGTTTATTTTGCTGCCTTTGCGAAGCACTTTGTGACTTTGATTTTTACAAGTGCTCTACATAAAGATTAATATTATTATTATAAAACCCGTGGTCTCCACATGAAAATTATTCTAACTGAAGCTTGTGTCTCTTGCTTGTATATAAGATGAATGTGATGTGTGTCTGCCAAAACTCTGATCCGTGCGGACTGAGTTCGCTGGTACAATTGATGGATTACCCTGGAATATTACATGGCAGAGATGCATGCAAACAGTTCTCACTAGACCTGGAACAGGACACATGGTACCCGGTACGTTCATCTCTGTATTTAATATCCAGCTACCTCAATAAATAACAAACCTAACTTCAAATAATAATGAGAGAGCTTCTGTAATGGGTCTGCATAAGTTCACTCCTTCACTTCTACCTGTGTATTAATGGCAACTGATTACATGTGGTGTCACACTAAATGCTTGATCGACCACATCAAACCTAGTCAAGCACCTGAAAGTGCATGTCAGTCACTTGCCAATGTGAAAGTTACATTAGCGTCCATATATGGATGGTTAGTAAAGAATGATTAGCTTAGGATCAGCTATATAATGTTAGCTTGCTGCTAGCTTTGTAGCTTAGGGTGATAACTTGATTTGATTGACGTTCCCTGAATATTTTGAAATGATGAGTGTTTGCTTGTGGCACACTTGTTCACATGGTTAACATAGTTTGCGTCTTCTCCCTGCTCTTTCATTTGCTTTTATCTGCGGGATTTTCCATTGTTCTATATGGCTCCCTCTTACTGAGTGTTTTGTCAGAGTGATTGATATCATTTGATTCGGTTGTGTGCTCTCTCTCTTGCCAGTTGGCGCATGAAGAGCTGCCTCCCCCCTCACCGCCCCAGTGAGAAGCTAGTGGAAGCTAGTTATCTTGGGCTGTGTAATTATCTTTGGTTGTAGCTATAGGGACTGTTAGCATAGTTAGCAGTTAGTTATCACAGGGGGTCACCACAGACAGCGGGGCTCAGCTCAACTGGGCTCTGCAGCCTGAACACTGCTGGAAACAAAATTGGGAAAAGACACAGCCTCTGAGACCGGTGGAGGCCAGTTTGACGACAGGGGATACAGTACGGAGGTGAATTATAGCGGCTCAGACAAGGACTAACGTTATGACGGGGACAGGAGAGACATAAGCAGCAGAACAGCGAGATAGAGCCGGCCAATAGCAGCGACTGAAAACAACATGTAGAAATGAAATATTTTCACATCTTACTCTGTGAATTAGAAGATTTACTTCTGTCAACCGAGAGGTGATTGTGGAAAGACAAATTGCTTTTTGGTGAGTTTTATTTTGTTTGAATAAAGTGTGTCCACGATGTTTTTTTTAACAAGGCAAAGGGGCTTGTCTTAATTCATTAAAAGAGAGAAACTTGAATTCAGAAGGTGTACGGTTCAATACCAATACGATATTACGGCTTTGAATTTATTAGAAACATCTATGTTTTGTTCTATGCAGACCTTGTGAGCATCTCTGTTACATGGCCCCATGTTTGCTGAGTGGTGGTTTGATTAAAAAGATATTATTTTGGAATATGCACCATATAAGTACAGTATCATATACTAAATCTTAGAGCTAGATTTTGACACTGGGACGCTCTTTAAGAGAGTTTCGCTAAATCAGGTAATAAAGCAGGAGGTCACTGTGTTGGTTGATATTGTGCTTTAGTAGCGTAAATTCCCATATTCCTAAACAAAAATTAAAACTAATTAAACTGCCACGCAATGAACCTGGGACTTTTGGGGCCTTGGGGACTTTTGCCTGCTTTACCCGGTGGGTAATCCAGCCTTGACTGGTACAACATGTTTTAATTTACCAGGAGTACATTTATATTTAGACAGCTGGCAGACGTCCTTTTTCCAAAGCAACGTACAAATGAGGTGAAATCCAAGCCACAGTGGATCAAAAACAAGCCTTGAAGCATAGAGGGTGCCATATTTAATGCCACATTCCACAAGGTTGCAGGTGCATGAGGCAAGACTTCATAACATCTACTGCACAGTAATGGGAGCGGGTGCACCTTGACTCACCTGGAGCCGTGCATTGTGGAGCATGAACTCTTGCTGCTTCTTAAAGTTAGCATCCATGGATTTAGACAGTAGAAACCCCATGGTGGCGTTGTTACTGTTGACATAAAGATGAGTTACAAAGTATTCAACATTATGCTCCGATAAACTTGTAAGCACGAATACGCAAATGTACTGTATGGAGGCACAAATGGTTAGCTAGCGTTAAAACTTTAATAACTCCAACATAGCATCTTTGCTTTAACTTAACGTTACAGCTGTGTGCTATACTGACACGAGCTTCATCCCAATGCTTCTGTTATGCTAATACCGTCTAACGTAACCATTTTGCTATTCCTGGGTGATAGCACTAAGTTACTAGCTGTGCTTTTGGAGCTTTCCTGTCAGTTAAATTGGCTAACAATATGTGCTAATGCTTCACCTGATAAGCGTAGGTTTTAACTTTGGGTGGTAGTTTGGCTGACTAAAAAATGTGAGCTTTACATACCTAATATACTTTGAGGACGGCAAGTTAAATAATATAACGTCAACGGACACAAAGGTAAGACTACCGACGGTTCAAGGACATGTCTCTATAATCTAAACAAACGTGTGTGTAACGCCCCCCAAAAAACAGCTAACTTCCTTGTTACGGTTGTTATAGTGACACTACTTCCGGTCAAACTTTCAAAATAACACAAGAGGACAAGAGGAATGCTTTACAAGCGTCAAAAATAATATAATAGGATATTTTTTATATATATATATATATAAAAAGCAATATCATAGAGATTAATATCCGAGTCCTGACATTGTACAGTCTATGGTGTCAGGCTGGTTGAAATTAGTTGAGAAATGGCTCCCTCTGTTGGTGTTTGTGGGGAAGTTACAGGTCCAAGTGTTTGTATTTAGAGTCAAATGTATAAGTCTCAAAACTATAAATTGTGTACGGATTAAATCTGCATGATGCAGAATTCAAACTCTTGATTAAACATTTGGACATTTTGCTGTTCTACTCTTCAGTAAGATACATTTTTCTTTTTTGCAGCTTTGGAATTATGACGACATGAAACTGTTTTTGAATTGGACTGAATGATAAGTGAATCACAGCCTATGTGTTACACCTGAACATTAACTTTGGACGACAAGAGTTTTCATGCAATTAAGCTGAAAATAACAGCAGCAGATTATTCAGTTTTCTCCACATTATCTTGTCTTCTAACTGACTTGTAAAGCTGCAGCATGAACATCTACCTCTTTCAGGCCACTCCATATAAGTTAATACAGGAAACTTTAAAGCCTGTGGAGCTGTATGTACATTTTACCTGGAATGAGCTTCAGCATCCTGCACATGCAATGAATAGATTGATGGATAAATGGATGGACTTAATAGGCAGGGTGATACAATAAGTTAGCATCCCAAGCTGCCTTTTGACTAGTTCTGACTTGATTGGTCAAAGTGAAAATCTTCATGTTTTAGTGAGCCTTATCAAGCCAAGCTATCTTATTTCATCAATGCATTAATGCATCAATGCAACACCGTGGCGGACTGATGGCCAACTTTCACCTTCGTGGGCCGATAACACCTGATTTTCCATCTTCTTAGGTCCACAACCAAGTTAACACAAACGAGTCATGCTACAAACACTCTTTAAAATAATAATTCTTAACACAATATATATATATATATATTTAATTTAAGTGTGATCTTAAGAGCCATACTCACAAACTGACACACTGAATGTAAAAATAAAAGCATAACACCTTCCCACACTGTTTCTTTCTCTCAGTATTTCTTACATCCTGGTTACATCCCTGAGGTCGCATACTGTGCATACTGAATGTGTTAGCACTGTCTTGAAAACCCTCACATGGCACGAATCAGTGTTTATACGAGATCTGTGTCCTGCAACGACAGGAGTTTTATCTATTTTTTAGATATACCGCTGTTTAGGTCAGGAACAAGTTTAGATTTTTCATGGGGTTTCCAGAAGATATGGTGGAAATTAACCATTGTCACACAAGTTTGGCACAAAAAATAAACTCAGCAGTGACAACAACATCGATAAGATAAGACATGCACCACTGTTGTGATCCCATTTTATAAAGATAAAGTTGTTTTTGAACACAACATGTAGGAGCCAATAAGTGTACTGATGGAAAGCCCCTGAAGGTCACACTGTAGTTAGGATGCTGCCAGCTTATTGGATACCTGTCTGCCTCTTCTATATGGGAATTCCACCTGGCACCTCGGTGAGGGAAATGTTGCGTCGTGAATATTTCCTTTTTATTTTTTCCACTCCAGCCCCTCAGACAGCCTGAGACTGACAGGTAATTGTACTGTAGCTCCTATTTTCTACTACTTTATACTTCTACACACAGCGGCGGACTCAGGTTGTCTGAGCGGCAGGGGGAAAAATTTTTTAAAAAGAGCACCAGCTGTGTGCAGAGAGCGTGCAGAAAGTCGTGATGCAAACAGTTATAAACCCTGGTTAAGATGAACTATTTAACCAGTTAGAGGCACATGGAAGCCGACTCATTTTCTAGCATGTAGGGCAGGCATCACGTTTTCTCCACTGGAAGGACACCTTAGAGAAGGCTCCTCAACCTTTTGTAACGTAAAGTTAAATGTAACTGGTCAAATTATGCATTTTAGTTTGACTTTTTTAAATTTATTTATGTGGATTCTTGAGCACCCTCAGATATAAAAATAACTATCTTTTTAAATTACAAAAAAAAAAAAGAATAATAACAATCAAACAATTTGGTTAGACCGCTGCCTCCAGGGCTCCACTAGATGATGCCCCGGCCCACTGGTTAGCTGCCTTAGAGGGTACTTTACCATACTATTGCCCACCTACCCCACTCCTTGGGTCCGCCAGTGCTTCTACACCAATATTTCCCTATTTCAGAGGGCAATACTGTACAATTTACGCTACTATTTGACAGCTATATTTAGTAGTTACTTTGCAGATTATTACAGGTGTATTCTCAGTAATCCTGCAGTAACCATTATCCTGCATAATGAAAAGTAAATTTTACATTTGATACTTTTAATATGACACATTTTTGTTGGTAATTTTTCTCAAGTAATAGCTTGAATGCAAACTTTTCTTACATTTTTTTTGTGTGGATACTGTTTACATAAGTAAGCTACAGGATCTGAATACTTTCACCACTGATTAGTACTATTGTCAATATTATTACTGTGGTTGTTGCTGTTCGGCCATTACCTTTCTGTTGGTTATTGCACGTGCCGCAGGGAAACAAACGTGTGTCAATAAAGTTTTGTGCTCGCAACTCAGATTTGAGCTTTTCAGCTGTTTTATGGCTCTTTTTTTACGGTACAGCCTACCTAAAGCTTGTCCCGAGTCCTTCCTTACAATAAGCAGGCTACAGTCAGGTCTCCGGTAAGTCAAGTCAACTTCCGGGTCCATCAAAACATTTATTTACATGTAATTTGACTGTGCGCACTTTCCTTGAACATGTCGAGCTGGTCCTCCTTACACTGGGCTATGGGGCTGATATATGGACTAAATGAAAGCCTACTTTAAAATAACTGCATCGAGGATTGTTAAATTGCAGGATATTCCGACGTTTACTTAATCTGTTAATGGGGCACTTGCGGTAAAAAAAAACAAAAAAGAAACGCACAACGAACCTGTTAAATTATAGAGTTTAATATTAAGCGGTTAGTTACGCAATTTACGGTTATTGTTAGGGGTTCAGAGAATAATGATGAAGCCAGTCTTACCGTATGTTAGGTAAGAAACCATGATGATGTGGGTGTGCACCAGAGACGGGATATTACCCATACGCGCTTATCGCGCTTCAAATACAGCGCCGAGACGCTCCACATCAGTTGTTGAGTTGGAGGAAGGTGGGAACACCTCATGAGAATTTACGCACCCTGGCTGTTTCATGACCTGCAGGTAAGAACACATTAATGACTGATGATGACAGCTTTACACAACTTTTAATCTGTATTATTATCACTTTATTTGATCATACTTTTGGTGTGCTGGCAGTAGAAATTGGTTTATGAGAATTAAATTCTCTTGTGTTTTGTATTTATCTGGTTTCTCCCATTTAATTTTATTATTATTATTATTTATTTTGCCATTTACCACCTGTTTGCCAAGTGTTTGAATTTAGTCAACATGCTCACAACATGGCTTTTATTGCTGATTTTAACCGGCTGCTCGGAGGCATTATTTTCCGGCTCCATCCTCTTTTTAACGCGATATCTCAGGGACACCTTGAGGGAATTTCTTCAAATTTACCACAACCATTCACTTGGAGCCAAGGATGAACTGAGTAGACTTTGGTGGTCAGAGGTCAAAAGTTAAGGTCACTGAGACCTATTAAACACATTTTTAGTCATAACTAAATCATTTAGACGCTAAATATACCCATATATCCAAAAGGGCAAAGGTCAACTTCACCATGACTTTTTTTGGGCCATTATTCAACACCATAACTCAGGAACAGAAAGGGAGATTGTGACCATATCGGTATTTTATATTTGGTCAGATGCTGAATTGGTGACATTAATCTTGGAAACTGTATAGATCTTCCATGCTGTCCGGTTGAAGATGTGTGTGTGTGAAGCATCCACATTGATAGGCACCATAGGGTGCCGACATTAAGTGAACACCACTAGTGATGACTATCACAAATAGGCCTCTCACCCACCCATTACTGTTTCTTTTCACATACAGTGTAGCTAGCTACGGAAACATTGGTTTAGCTGACTCTAACGTAGCATTACATTGGTAGTTGGCTCCATGACTACACCTCCTTAACGTACACACGCGCAGAGCTGTAACCATTTTAATTGGATGATGCCAATCACAGTCAACACGTACACCAATAATAGTAATTGTAGAACAAACAGATTCATTTTTAAAGATTCAGTATTTATTCATTTATGTTTGCAGGCATATGACTTTATTTTTTAATTGGCCTTTCACGTGATCGACGCCTATGTCCACATTTTAGAATTTAGAGCTTCTTTGCAGCAACATCCATATTTGAAGCTTTGTAGTCCACCACGAGCTCTTTGGTTCTGCTGATATTGAGCTTCAGGTGATTGTCGTTGCACCATGTGACCAAGCTCTCTATCAATCACTATATATATATATATATATATATGAATAATATTTTAATTATATGTACTTGGGAGCCAAACAGTCAAATAGAGCTTAATCATCGATGACAGCTTGCCCTCATTCAAAGGCGTAAATCTTCTGCAGAACTGCAGTGGTCATTTACATTTCACAGGAAATCAGCACAGAAAATGACTAATCAGTCAGCAGTTCACTCAACATAAAAGCTCCAAACTAAAGTGAACTAAAGTGCATGAGTAAAACTTGGTTTGACTCGAACTCGGTCTTAACAGGATTATTAGAAGTGTGCGGCCATGTTTATACGGCATCTTAGATGTCAAAGAATGCTTCGAAATGCATGTGTCTGACTAAATCTTTTTTGCAGAAACCTGATATGCTAACATTGCCAGATAAATACATGTTTGTGTTTGTGTGAGTGCTGACACAGCTCCAGAGTGAAACAACAGCATCACTGTGCTATTTGTGTTTATCAAGAAAAAATAATGAGGAAGTAAGTCACCTCGTAGAACAGCCAAGTCATGCTTAGACTAGGTAAATCAACTTGTATCTCTTCAACATGTGATGCTGTGTGTTTTGTTTGTCATTTTCTTGAATGAGTAATGATATAAATGAGATCAAACTGCGCGTGGCTCTGGAATTCACATCTGGCCTTTCTCCATAAAATGACTCATGTTGCCGGTAACGTGGCCAAAAGATTTTAACATGTGAAACTCCCTGTTGTTTCCTCCTCAGGTCTCAATGGACTGGGCCCTTGTTGTAGTTTTGCAAGTCATGTTTCAGCCATCTCTCTCAGGTGTGTAGTGAAAATCTCTCTCAGGAGTATAAAGTGTACAGCAGTGGAGACATTTATGAATAAATAAGAGACAAACAGCTACATGAATCCTTTCTATTTCTATTTAACACATAAGATAATAAATCATCTTGTGAGGATAGTTTGATAGTTTCTTCCACAGGCTACATTTAATGGCTGTGGAGTAAACTGACGTTAATCTTGACATGGTTTCGTATTATTTCCCTGCAGTCTTGCTCACTGTTGAGGCAGAGCGAACCATGTACAAGTCCGAGTTCGGAGGAGACGTTGTCATGGGCTGCAGGTTCCAGCCCAAACTGTCGGATCCTCTGGACTCCCTGAAGGTGACCTGGCACTGGATCGCCGCCACCTCAGCTCGGGAAGTGTACCGGATGGATGACGGTGTGGAGCACCTGGCGTCCCAGGATCCGGACTATCGGGGCAGAGTGACGCTTCTCACTGAGGAGCTGAATGAAGGCTGGGCCAAGTTAAAGGTAAATACTGCCAGTGAGATGTTCAGATTGTTTGGCAGGTGATGGATTATTTCCTGTAAAATCACCTCAAAGCGATGTGGTCAACTTGTTCCTCCTATTGGAAATTACTCAACTGTACTGGAAGTATCACAGTACCACATCAGATACTGAGACACCTGTTACAACCCAGCTTGTGGGTGAAAAGGGAAGCAACATAAAACCAGATTTTCTTTGTAATTTATTGTCAAGAAGCTCAGATTATAGTTACAAACAAAACAATGGTGAGGCAAACTACAAAGGAAAAAGGGCAGGTGGATGCTGGTCAAAGCACCACCTTGTGCTGAGATCCTACATTTGTGAGGCTATCTGCAACCTGTTCTCATCCCAGTATGTCAGATATTGAAGATTTGTCCACAAGGTTCCCTTTGGCGTCACCAGCCGACGCACTAAGCCTTCCCTTTAGTGTCTTGTCTTGCCTGCGCCTGATCACAAGGTCTACATTATTTTGGTAGTAAGTTTAGGCATAAAACATGACGTGAAGTTTGGTCAAGTTTCAGGCACAGAACCTACTTCCTTCAGGAAATGACTGATGATGCTAGGTTTGAAACGGGACGCAAACTCCGGTCTCCTGGGTGAAAGTCGTGTGCGTGTGTGACTCTCCACTTAAATCCGACCTCCACCCCTTTTGGGACTCTCTCGCTTTGGAAAGTGCGTCGCGCTACGTCATCTGTTCAAGTCGTCTGATACTGACACAGAGGGCTTTACCTTGTGTGTCTGGATGAGACGGGAGGGGCCGTGACAAAACGTTGATATCTGACGAGCTGGGGATGAGAACGGGCTGGGAGTTTAGGTGCGCTCTTTACCAACAAACATACAGTACTCTGATTCCTGTGACTGATCAGAGTTCAAATAAGGATTTTGCAACAGAGTTTATGATTTCGGTTCCTGTAAAGCTCACCGTGATACACAATACAGCTCATCTACAGATGGTATTATATTCTTTTGTCACCTAACAGGTCTCCCGGCTCAGGATCAATGACTCTGGGACCTACCAGTGTTTGGTGAAGACAGAAAAAGGAGCTGATTACAAGGAGATAACTTTGTCCGTTACAGGTGATTACCAAGTCTGCAACAGTGTAACATTTTAGGTTTTTAGGCGATGACTTCATGGGCTCGCTCATTGGCCACAGCATGTGGTCATTTCTGGGCAATTTCACTCATTGTGAAAGTGAAACTACGACAGATATTACTCAAGTCGGTAAAGAATACTTTTGCTTTCCTGGAGATCTACCCATCTGGTGATCAAAATCATAATGTCATATAGTGGTGCTTTTCTAAACACAAGATATAATTTTTTAAATATATTCTCCCTATCTGATTCTCCTCTAGCACCTTATAAAGCAGTGACCAAACACCTTGAGAAGGCTGCAGAGGGGGATGAGGTGCTGCTAACCTGCCAGTCTGAGGGATACCCCGAGTCTTCTGTTACGTGGCAGGATGGACACCAGCAAGGAATCGATCCCATTAGGCCTACCACTGCTGTATCCACACCAGAGCAGCTTTTTAAAGTCACCAGTCAGATACGCGTCCCATCATCAGAAAAGAGCAACTACACGTGCAGCTTTACGAATGATGGCTACTCTGCAACATTTCATATTCCAGGTGAATCTTTATTTCCTTTCAAGCTTTCTTCCAAGCCTGTACCTAAAAATATTTAACTGGAGGTTAGATGAAGCCTTGGATGTTCTCATAAAAACACAGGAAATACAACACAGTCAACACTTACATACTGGACTTATCACTATCTACCCCTGTTTCCTGTTATGTTCATACCACATCGATTGTGATCACTAAGAGGACATATCACTTATGAGCTTTTCAGCTCTTGCTCACAGTTTTTTTTTTTCCCCCAGTTAAAATATTTTGCCCTGCCACAGTGAAGCTGTAGGAGGCGTTTGGGTCTGAGCTTTGAACGATGCAGCAGTGTGTAGGAGTACTATTACAAAAGAGTTTTTCATGTGTGGAAGTGCGTGGCTTGTTTGTGTATGTGTGTGTGTGTGTGTGTGTGTGCATGTCGGCTGCTCATGTTTCTGCTCATACGTGTGCAGAATCAAGTATTATTTGATCTTTTGGATATGGTTGGACTTGATTAGCCAAAAATATGAAAGTATTATCCTGGTTCTCGCGGGTTATTGCTAAATAAAGGGCATGTCTTGGAAATAAAATGACAAAAAGAATAATAATAAAAGATCCGGTTTTAAGTCATTGATGAGTGATTGAGTCATTTTAATAGCTGCTCTTTTTCTTGTCCATTAAGGGGAAGTTTGCAATGCTTTGTCTTTGGTATATTTGGTTATTTCCATAATGGCAAAACATATAAAAAGCATGGACACTGCTGCCACGATTAGTCGATTATTAGATTAATGGATCAAAAGAAAATCAGTTGCCAACTGTTTTGATAATTGATTTATCATTTCTGCCGTGTTTCAAGCATAAATCAAACATTTGCTGCATGGTTCAAGCTTTATAAACGTAGGGATTTGCTGCTTTTCTTTGTTATTCTTGATCGTAAATGAAGAGTGTTTGGGTTTTGGACTGTTGCTTGGACAAAAGACACAATTTGAAGACGTCACTTTGGGCTCTGGGAAATTGTGATTTTTTTTTAATGATTTATTTGACATTTTCTGGACTAAACAATTAATCATGAAAATAATCGTCTAATTAAAACTAGAAAATGGCACTCAGTAGAGTGCATACCTCTGCCAAGGCCCAACAGCCCTCTTATTTAAGCCTTAGCACCAACTTCAGCAGCTGGTGACACTGTTAGTACCTTACTGAATCCCTGTTAACTTAGCTACACATTGGTGCTAGTTGCAGGTTTCTAGCACTATTTGTTACCGTGTAGCAGCCAGGAAAAGACTACCCTCCTATGAAAACACGTTTAAATCCGCTAGATCCAGATTTTTATGTGGATCCACACTAAACACTCATAGATACCAGCCCTCTAAATATGCCTGATTTAAAAAAAAAAAAAAATCAAGATCCATGCATTATTCCCTGGAAAATTAATGAAAATGTCGAAACATGCCCTATCTTGCAGTGTTAAAGATAGTGAAAAAAAAATTCCTGGATCCACCCGTTTATCCGGATTCGCTCCAAAGGTTAATGGGTCCTTTCTTGGTCCATGCCCCATCCTTCCACCAAGTTTAAAGAAAATCGGTTCAGTAGTTTTTGTGTAATCCTGCTGACAGACAAACATAACCTCCTTGGTGGAGATAATAACTTTTAGTGGCAGCCCTGAGCATGGTCACAATCATTTCTGATAATGTGCTTTTTGACACATTTTAACACTAATTCTTCTTCACTCTTTTCACAGATGAAATCCCCATTCCTCCTGTGAAAAATGACGCTCTCTTCATTGTGCTGGCCGTAGGAATGATAATGGTTGTCGTTGTTGCAGTGCTCATATATCGACGACAAAAAGGTGACCAATCACTCAAATCTTTATGTGTACAGTAACGGTAACAGTCGGCCAACAGATTCAGGACATGAAGCTTACAAAACCGCATAGAGTGCAGGTGTAGGTTGGAGACAAAAAAGTGAGATAACTCCAACGTCCAATAAAATGCACACCATAATGCACAGTGATACATGCACAATAGATTATTAAAAATATAAACCAATCATCTTGGCTACAGATGCATTCAATGTGCAGCCTTAAGGCAGCAACTGAGCATGTGCAGGGCAGGTGGGGTCACTGCAGTGCAGGGATTTCCTTTTAGGATGTATGCTCAAAGAATATTTGCAGGAAATGGAATGAATGATTCTTTGTTTCCTCATAGTTAGGATCCACACTGGTTTATTCTTAACTGTCATAAACAAATGAGACAGATAAGTGCAATGACTCGGGCCAGAGTGTAACATTTTAATAGAACTAATTCATCTTTATTGTCCAACCAGAACTGAAATTTTATCACATCCAAAGTGTAAGTTTTAGCAGCCACGTGGTTGTTTACCTTCTTTTTAAACAAATGTGCAGAAGAATTCGTGCAGTGTTAGTACATGTTTTGTGTTTTGCACAGACAGTTGATGCATGATAAGTCAAGTCAGTTTGGCCCTGTAAAGAGGAAGTATTTGTGAAACGGTAGCATATAGACGTTTGATTTAGCACCGTAATATTTGCCATTTGGCTTTTAGGGAATTTTATCAGCATGTGACTTGTCACGCATGTTTTCCTTTGAGCATGACTTAGTTTTTTGGTCCTGACTTGTGTCACAACCACCACGGTTGGAAACACCCAGCTCAGTTTGGTTTGTGCGTCAGGGGAATTTGGGGCTGTTTGTAAATGCATGGGTGGTTTTTCATCAGAGCGCATTTGTTTGTTTTTTTAAAGTTACGCCTCAAACAAACACTCCCATTATTTCAATATTTGATTGTGTGAACATGATAAGTTATTTTTAAGCTGGTATCAAGTTGCAATCTCAATAAAGTTCTTGGACATCATAAAGTGACAGGTGCGCAGGACAAAAAAAACAATCTTACACACTGTCCATCACTTGCACTTGTATTAATACTGCTGTTTATGCAGCACTTTTCAAAAATAGATAAAACAAAAAACACCTTAAATTACCTCATAAATATGAGATGAACCGGGGAAAAATTGAATAACTAAAAAGGTAAGCATAAAACAAAGCCAAATCACCCTACATACCGTTTAAATATATACTGTATACACACACACACAAACACATTAATGCTATACCAACACACTAAATTAATAGCAATGTTTTTTTCCCATAGGGTCCAACACTTTCAGTGCCAGGAATCTCTTTGGTGGTCGGGGGAGGTTGGTTTCTGCTGCTGACCGTGAGTCTGAACAGAGCTACAACAGTTTACTGCACAAATACACACAACCCATGCATGTAGTGTAAGATCCCCTCCACACATGTATTTAAAAGGCATACAAACAAATCTGTCTGACAAGACTTTTTGCAGAAAATAAGCTTCTGAATCCTGAAAGTGGCACCTATTCCTTCTCCTTCATTAAAAATTAAATAAATATAGGAATATGCAAATATTATTCATATCAAAAGTTTATTTGCTGGACACAAGATGTCTTCTGCTTCACTGTAAAGTCCAAATTTCCACATCACACTATTTGTGGTGTCACAAATCATGCTTCTTTTTTTTTTACCACGTCTGCTTTGCCATATTCAGCGATTGACTTGAGGAAAATAAAATTGGTCGTTTGATGAATCATTTCCAAGTTTGCCTTAATTGCAGAGCCCTTAACCTTGAGTCTGTGCTGCATGTGACCAGGTTTAACCAAATCTTAACAAGCAAACATGTGCTTTCACTAGAAGGGCTAAAATATGTAACACATTCATGAATAAAATAATACCGACAGTTAAAGTTGTACACGTGAAATGCTCATTGAAGGTCACTTGACTGATATCTAGCTATTCAATAAATACCAGTAGTATTGACGGTGTGCGAAAGCTAATCCATGAACTCATCATTTACTCTCCTGAATACAGAGGGGCAAAGATCCCCTTTACTGTGAACTTTATAAAGTACACGTGTTTAATACACTCATCATGTGTAGTAATGATTAAATAACTTGCTAATTAATGACTAGAACACAGACTAATTCAGTACTTCTTTTAAATGTTATTATTCTCTGTTAGTTTCCTAACAGTGCTGTTCCTTCCCATCAGGTCTACAAGTAGATAAAGAAAATGGGGAAGAGATAACTATTTATAATGAAGGTAAGTGACTCTTATGACTGCAGGAGCTTTTCTTTTCCATGACTGCTGTTTGTCATTTGATGTGTAAAATGTTTAGGGCTGCAATTACAGATTATTTTTATTTGCTATTGATCTGTCATTTATTTTTTGTCAGTGAATCGTTTTGGTCTATAACCTGTGAGAAAATTGTGAAAAATTCACGATTCCCTAAAGCCCAATGTGATGTCTTAAAGACTAACGATGCAATTTCTACGATATGGCCAAACGTTCACTTTAAGACATGCAGAAAATGAATTAACACAATCGACAGAATGTGAAGAAACAGCAGTGTTGACGTTATGTCAGAGATGTCTATGTGTTGTGTTGCAGAGATATCCAATGAAGTTAGCATGCTAACCAGCTAGCCACGGCCCGTACTGTCTCGTAATACCGATTTGTACCTCTAGAGGCGATAGTACAATAGCCCCCCAAGTCAATCAATCAATTCAATTAGACTCAACTATATTCATTTAAAAAAGCCTGCACACTCCTCCAGTACCTTACAGGACATTAGCTGTGCAAGACAGAAAGAACTAAGAAAACATCTAAGGGAGTTTTTTTTTTTTCCCATCAAATGATGCTGATATGATCATGACCAGGTCTGTTTTGTCGTCTGTAGGCTGCATAGAGGAAAATTTGAGGGTGCTTGTGAAAGCCCGTTATTCAGACCTCGACTTCAGCGCGGATGCGAGACGTCACTTTGACACTTTCGGTGTGGAGGAGCTGCCTCAAAGGCTGCAGAATAGGTGAGTCACAGACACTAATTTTCCAAAAAGATCTCAAGGATGCCAGTCTGTACTTGTATGATTTCATTACCAGTAACAGCAACATTTCAAGTTTCTCCATTGCAAACCACTGAGAACATTATTCTCGTTGATCCCTCCCTTGAAACTTCGAACTTTTATATTTGAAGAAAATTGAGGATCTGAAACTCGTTTTCTTAGAAAAGAGATTTTTGTGTGTGTTTATTGTAACCCATTGTAAAGTCCAGCTCTCATGTCAGCACCTTGATATTGGCATACATTTGTGAACTCTTGAATATTTGAGGCACACTTCCTTCACCACTACAAGCAACTCCTCAGTTATCAGCTATTCCATTGAAATGAATAGATTTTGTGAAATTTTATCACGTAACTTCTGATGTGACCACGCCTTAAGAATCCAAATTTTGTGTTTGGACATATCCAGTCTACGTTTATTTGTTTACACTCACAATTCTTCTTTTTTGGGGGGGGGTTTATTTGTCAGTAAGGGCCACCCTGTGAATCTTCAAGCTTTGCTCCCAGAAGCTGGAGAGACACTTTTTCTTGAGGGACCCCCAGGAAGCGGGAAGACAACCGTAGCCCACATCCTGGTCTCTTCTTGGACTGAAGGGCCCACACATGCCCTCTCCAACGTCCTGGATGTCAGCGGCATCCGACTTCTCTTACATGTCGACTGCAGCAAAGTGAAGGGCAACTTGTTTTGGGAAATAACGACTCAACTCTCCCTTAAGGAAAAGATATCGGCAGAGGATGAGCTGAGGACTGTGCTGACCAGGTCCAGCGAGGTTCTGCTGCTGCTGGACGGGTACAGAGAAGGGAACTGTTTTTTCGATGAGTCCTTGAAGAGTTTTCTCAGTGACAGGAGAGGATGCAGGGTCCTGGTCACAGCCTGCCCGGGACACTGCCCCACGCTCAAGGACACCATTGGGACCGGAGGAGTGCTGGAGCTCCAAACACAAACTGTGAAGTGCCCAAAAAGTTCATGAGCAATAAAGACATTAATCAGTTATTACATTTTAACTGTTCAACATTCCTATGATGTAAATATTTAAACACTGGCTGTGTGGTCAGATTTTGTATGAGCCTAAACATGCTGCAAAATGTGTTGGATTCAATACCTGTAAAATACTCAATAAATATAGTTTTTGTATTCTTTACTTATAGCCCTGATTCTCATTTTGATCAAAGATTTTACAAACAGCCTGAGAGTGCAGGATGAGAAACTCCACCTTTACTTTGTTTGCACTTTTCATGAAACTCCTAAAAGTGGTTTCAGCTTCATATCATACTTTTCAATAAAGCTGACTGACTTCAAACAGTTGACTAATGATCGCAGCTGTTTCTGTTTCTGTTCTGCGCCAAGAAAGGTCGCAACTAGTGTTGTTTGCTAGATTGCAAGCAAAGCAGCGACAGTTTCGATATGCCATTAGTGAAAAGGGAAGTGACCCTGACAGTCTTCCTGTCAGAGACCTTGCTGATTCCAGTAACATGTCATTAAAAAAAAAAAAAAAGCATTATTTTTTTCTGTATGTTCTTCATTCTCCAGTAATCGTAGCATGTCACCAAATGTATGATCAATTCAGATTTTCATTCAGTCGGCATGTCCTGTCGTGCTTATTTGACTTATTTTTCACCCGCGTTTCTTCTATTGCACTCGTCATTATAATATCAGCCTTCAAACGTGTTTAGAGGAGGAACCTTCAAGAAATGTTTGACTGTGCATTTTTGTACTGCAGCTGCTGGCATGAGGTTTGATTGGCGATTGAAGTATGATGATGCCCAGTGGAGGATGGCATGGATTCAGGAATCAGTCTGTAAACAGAAAAACCTTGCGTCCTGCTGCAGAGGACTTTTTTATATGCTGCTAAATAAACCTTATTAGTAGACACGCTTTGCCACATATTTTCTCGTAATAGGATGAAATGATTTTGGTAATGTGAAAGGTTTTGCTTGGAGTGATGAATCCAGAGAAATATCACCCAATTCTGGGACTCCTCTCAGCTCTAAAGAGTATTTTAGTGTCTTTCAGCTCATTGTTTTGCTGCTTGCAACTTTACTATTTTGTTTTAATCTCACAGTTCATCAATCTCATTTGTAGCACTGAAAAAGCACTGATAAACTCACTGTACACAACCTGTCTGGCACCCAACAGCAAGGGTGTTGCAACACACCAGCATACCGTGATACTTAAACATAAAATATTGTTATTGTGTTAATAATCCAGCGCAGATGTTTGGTCTTGTTATAGACTCCACCTCAACCTCCCCATACTACTATTCAGAGGGGAACCCTCAGGGCCTTCTAGGCCTTCAGAGAAGGCCCAAACATATCAGCATTTCAAATGTTCTATTTTTTCTTTCATTTAATAATTATTGTCTTCTAATTCTAATTTGGCCTCATTTTCTATCAAATTTGCTTCAGAAA
>JBBPCS010010227.1:0-30438 GCA_037974645.1 Hollardia meadi | reverse complement strand
AACAAAAGACCATGTGGTCTCACAAAGTTCAGTTTGATTCACACCATAAAATACCTTCAGTTATGGATCCCAACAGTTGTAAAATACTTGATAATCAGTAGCTTTGGGAAATTTGCGTATTTGCTTTTCTGGTGGTAAATATGAAGCTACTGCCAGTTGCTGGTCAGCTTAGCTTAGCATAAAAAACTAGAAACAGCTAGCTTGCTTCTCATTAATTACACCATAACTGGCCGAGAGCGATGCTGCGCCACGAATCGTGACGTGCTGTTTTGAGCTGGGCTGTTGTCGGCTACCCTGTTTCTATTTTTTTCCCCGTCACTCGTTGAAAGCGCTGCATGGACGAGGAACGGTTGGTCCCTGAAGTTGAATGAGGAAGTATCTTTTCAATACTATCCCCTTTTATTACAAAAACCTAAATAAGGTGGCGGCTGGCTGGAGGGAGCTTAAAGTTTCTGGTAAGAAAATACACAATCGCTAACAACCTACTTGCTGTTGGCTGTAGGCCTATTGTATGTTATTACCAGTAATGTCAGAAATTGTGTGTTTTCTGTTCAAAGTGATCTCCAGTTTGATCTCCAGTGCACATCTGTTCTGGTTTGTTATATTTAAAGTAATCAGTGTGTGCAGCCAGCATCCAATTTGTCTCAGATTTCAATCTCAGATGCTCGCATGCAGTTTGGACATGGTGTTAGCTAACCAGTGTTGGCCATCAAAGCTCCCAAAATAACAATAATAATCAAAAAAAAGTCTTGTCCTATTGCAGTAAACAGTGGAAACAATAGAACTTTTCAAAACATTACTGCAAAGTCAAACTTCGTCAAACTTGAATTACCTGAACTAGCCATCTGCCCCTCCACAACTTTAATACCATCTATTTTTAGAAGGTGAAGGGTCACATTTGATAATTCGTAAAATATCCATAATCCCATATTTTAAATCTCCCATGACCACTTCAGTCCGTACCTTATGAGAGTCTGATAGCATATTCATGGTCACACAGGTCTATAGGCGCACACACTCACAGGCCTGTGTGCTTTGTTAAAAAAAAAAAAAAATTGTCATGAATATCTTATAGGCTGCTAATGCTGTGTGATACATCAGGATCTGAACACATTAAAGTTTTAAAAGCACATTGGACAGAAAGGAGAAAGAAAGGAGGATTAGTGGAAGAGTGACAGGGGGACAAAGAATGAAAGGAAGTATCTCAAAAACAGATCAGTGATAATTTAAATTTGTACGTGTTTATAGTCTATTTCCGTAAGATGGGTGAGACTTTCTCTCACAGGTCAGACAAGTCTGAGCACAGAAAATAAGCAAAAAAGGGGACAGTTCAAAGAAATCATGAGAGCTCATCATGAAAGTAACAGACAGCCCTACTGTAGAACATGGGTCTCTGCTACATTAGATGAGCGAGTGTGTATGTTTTCAATCATTCAGTATCTCTAATCTTTCGGGGGGCGAGTGGCTGAAAGGTTTTCAGTTTGACCCTCCCATCATCTCTCTCATATTGCTGATCTGTGACTTTGAGTGCGAGTAGTTTGAGTTAGTCCCCCTTCCTCTGTCCTTTTGGTTAATACTGCTGACCTATGAGTTTGGCCTTAACCCTGCAGAGGCCCACCTCCTTACGGGTCTCAGTGCTGCGTCAGTGTTTCACATATGAGAGGTCGTGACCCCGCAGCCTGGACTACACTTGTCCTCATCTTACTGATTACATATTAACACCGTGGACACACACACACACTCAGTCATTGTGTGTGAATGGTCCTTTGACCCTCGGTAAGGAGTGGGTTGTTCTCCCAGTGGTTGCAAGGACCTCATCCAGGTCATTAATACAACACATGGGAGCCGAGCACCCCCAACCTCCTCTCCTCTCCTCTCCTCTCATGCCTACATACTGTAAGTAAAATGTGCTTTTCTTGTCGTTTGTGTCCTTCTTCTCGTTCAGGTAAGCGGCTCCAGGAGTGGGTGTGTGTCATTCTGTGCCTCTTCCTTTTCATCGTGAACTTCTCCTTCCTCCTCCTGCACTTCTCCACCGTTCACATCTACAAGATCTTCCTCGGCATCGGTGAGAAAGGCCATGGTCGCAGAGAAATGAGCTGCACTATCATTTTTTTTTTTGTAAATGTTGCAAACCATTTTTCTAAATAAGCCTGTGCAGTCCCAAATCATTGTTCCAATCCACATGAGGTTTTTGTGTCACTTTTGTAAAATTGTGTTTGCTCATCTAATAATAACATATGTTATTCCTTTTTTATTGTGTCTCTTCCTGTGTTTGTGTGCCAGTCCTAGGAATTGTGACGGCGGACTTCGCATCGGGGATGGTACACTGGGGGGCGGATACCTGGGGATCCGTGGACATCCCTGTTATTGGCAAGGTGGGAACACATACATACTGTACACACAGTCGAGGCTGCATTAAACAGCTTCTAGTAAATTGCCATCAATTTTATATATATATATATATATATATATATATATATATTATAATATTGTACAAAGCAAAGCCTCATTTTCCTCAGTTTCACCTGAAATCACTGTTCAGCCACAACTGAGTTGGCACATGGATAAGAGCTCTAGAAATGAGGCACACAAACACTTGTGTTGGTGCTACAATCAGTCTGAATTTATTTTAGGATTGTTTTTTTGGGGAGGGGCACTTGGCCTTTATTTGAAAGTGCAGAGGGAGACATTGCCCTCACTCACTAGTATTTTGGGACTTTAAAATGTGTTGACATTGTCTTTGAGGTCCAGGATTATCACCAAATATATCCTGGTCACTTAGAGTCATTTGTGGATTCAGAGCATTGACTGTCTATAAAGATGGACGACATGAGAGCTCCCCAAAAGTGAAGCCAAAACATCTCGATCGCCCCCTGGTGGTGGGCTGCAGTATAGGTCATAAACTCCTCCTCAATGATATCAAGTAGGACATGGGCCAAACTGAAAACGTAAAGTACATGTTAAATTAATTTTTCACAAAAAAGGTTTCTGTCATTTTAGGTAGTTCTTATCACGCTGATGTATGTTCAAGTGTTCATTTTTCTCAGCAGTTTGGTTTTAATTAGTGATTTAATGCTATTAAAAACGGGGTGAAATGTCATGATTGACAGCTGAGCCCTGCTCGCAACTGGGCGGGGGGGTGTATGGGCGGGAACTCCATACCGAGGCTCCGCTGCCCGGTTGCTTCTCGCAGTCTCTGGCTCCAAATGATGTCACCAGTGCAAGATGGCAGCACCCGTATCCCGGATATTTTGGCTTCACTCTTGTACAATGGGAGGAAGTGGAGATCTTTATTTATGTCAATGATTCAGATGTGTTTTGCAAGAAGAACATTTTCACTGCTTAAATTTAGGTTCAACAGTAAATGTTTAATCGTATAAACCATTTGGCCGTGACGTGCAAATGAATTTGATCAAACAAAAAATGCAAATGACCCATCTCTCCAAAGTATTTATAATACAGTGGAAACCACTTTTAGTGATCACGTCTGTCCGGGGTCAAATTGATCACTATAAGCGGATGATTACTATAACCGATTTTTTTTAATTTCGCTTTATTTCTCATGCAGATAACCATCTATGACATTTACATATTTATTACATCAAAACGGTTTAAAATAATGAAACGAACACCTTCACTATTTACTGAATTTTATTGACTGTTTCAAAACACAGTCCAGCTGTTTTAAACGCTTTTCAATAGATGCACGTTTACAAAAACAGTAACGTCAGTAAGGTGCAAATGCGCAACTCAGCCACGGCTTTGCGGTGGTTTCAGTGCATTCAGTTTCGCTGTTGCATCTTGTTGGCTTGTTTTTGGCAGTTTGTCATAAGCTTTGAGGAGATTACGTTTTTCAGTGAGAGAAAAGGACTTTCTTTTTCCCGTCATCATTTCAGTGTGCTCACATTCCGGGCCTTGGGTCCTAGCCGGCAGTGGAAGTAGACAAGTTGCTGCACGAGGCAAAAAAAATTATAAAATTACATAGTTTTTTTTTGTTTCCATATGTTTTCATGTATGAAAAGACCCAAAATGAACACTGTAAGCGGACTACTTGATTACTATAAACAGATTATTTAAACAGCATTTGTATAGGAATGATTCTGTCCTGAACCTTTAGATCCATATAAGAGGTTGATCACTATATCCGTGATCACTATAAGCGGTTTCCACTGTACTGAAATTAGTTGCATTTTTATTAGCTAACTACAAGACAAAACCTAAATGGATATGATATTAATTCTGGTAGGAATCCCAAGTGTACCTGGTGGACCAACTCGTTCATTTTGTATGAAAAATAAACTACAGGTGGACTTCTTGGTTTTAGCTGTTCATGTGTAGCTGGGTGAGGGACCTGGTAGTGATTTAATGGAGTAGGTTTTCTTGTTCTCATGTGCGGCTGTGGTTTCTGTTTCAGGAAGAGACCTGTTGGCCCTGAAGAGAACCAGCTGCTGGGTTTAAAGATCATAACTTCATCACCTCCATCACTTGAGCATCACTATGAGCAACCATGGAGATGACTGCTACTTCTTTTACTATTCCACCTGCACTAAAGTAAGCCAACTCTGAGCACAAAGATTATACATTCACACGTAGTGTAAGTGGCTGTTGACCCAGAGGAAGAGTCTCACTGTAATTTATTATACAGGGAGACAGCTGCCCCTTCAGACACTGTGAGGCAGCGATGGGCAATGAGACTGTCTGCAACCTCTGGCAGGAGGGCCGCTGCTTCCGTACTGTTTGCAAGTTTCGCCACATGGAGATCACAGTAAGCAAAATTTAAACATTTGTTTGAAACTGAAGAGTGCTCAAAAAATTTCCTTCATGCTTTGCCCAATAGAGGCTGTACGTGTCTTGAATGGCCATTATCGAAGGGTAGAAAAGGTCTCCCTGTAAACCTGGGACAGGAGCTCCATTCCTGCCTCTGGACCTGTTGGGAGGAACACTTAATGCTACGGTGGCTGAGCTCAACACACTGCAACTTCAGAAAACACATGCAAATAGTAGAAACACTAACAAATGAAGAAAATTTCTTCATCAATTTGACAACACTTGTGCTTGCAACACAACCAGAGTGACGCTGCAAGTAGCACAGACGACAACGGATATGGATGTTTCTAGGGACACTAAAAAGTGATGGACATGCAGGACAGTCTAATATCTGACTCATGCCATCACAATATTAAAATTAAGAGAAAAAAACCTCCATTTTAGTTCATTTTCCAACACCACTGACAAGTAGCCAACTTCAATAATAACTCTGGGAGTCACAAACAGTCGCAAAACAAGCGTGTCCCGCATGTCCATCACTTTTTAGTGTCCCCTAGAAACATCCATATTTCTGTGTTTGGTTGTGTTGCGAGTGTTCGCAGCACACGTGTTGTCAAATTGTTAAATATATTTGCTCAATTTGCTAGTGTTTCTTCTATTTGCACGTGTTTTTTTTAAGTTGCAGTGCGTTGAGTTATCTCGGCCACCGTATAATGCACTGTGAAAGACTGGCATTATTATTATCTTGTAAAACCAGGCTGCCACTAACAACTATTTTCATTATCGATTAATCTGTCAATTATTTTCATGATTATTTGTTTAGTCTTTAAAATGTAAAAGAAATTGTGGTCATCACAATTTCCCAGAGCCCAAAGTTACGTCTTCAAATTTCTTTTTGTCCAACCAACTGTCCAAAACCCAAAGGCTCTTCATTTATTAGCATAAATGACAAAAGCAGCAAATCCTCACATTTAAGAAGCTGAAATCATAAATGTTTGACATTTTTGCTTGAAAAATGACTGAAACAATTAATCCATTATCAAAATAGTTGGCAAATGATTTTCTTTCCAGATTAATTGACTAATCGATTAATCGAATAATCATGGCAGCTCTATATAACTCAAATAGGAATTAAAATGTCTGTAGATTATTGGTAAGCTTCATCTGTCTTTTTTCCAGTAGATTTCTAAACATTTGCAATATATCTTAATGGTTGCCTTCAAGATTAGAAGAGGAGAAGCAATAACAAGATCAATGTATAGGAGTGAAGGATTAGAATTGTAGATCTGCAAAAATCCTGAAATAATCTTATTCATCTATAATTTTTTGCTGTGTCATGTATAAGCCATGTATTATTATTCTCCTCCATGCTTGGTGTTACATGTTGTTTATCTCTTTTTTTAATCAAAACAGAAAAACCGAAAGGAGATATCTTGTTATTGGGAGAACCAAGCAGCTGGCTGCCAGAAGCAACACTGTGCCTTCTTTCATGGAAAGCCCCGCTACATTGATGGCATGTTTGTCCCACCTGATGAAAGTGAGTGGGCTTTGTTTATGCAAACACACTAAGAATTGAAGTGTATTGAGTCTGACATCCACGTATGAAAGATGACAATGACAATCGATGTAATTCTCCCAGACCCAAGCAAGAATGTGGAACAGCCGCACGAGGAACCAGCTCCCCCACCAGCTGCCCCCACTGCAGCCAACCCCCAGCTCAGAGGCGTCATCAAGACTGAAGCCCAGGAGCCAGTGCCGAGCCCCACCCACCCACCAGTGGTGATTAATCCAGCAGACGATGACGAGGATGAGGATGGTGAGTAATTCCAAAATGACTTTGTCTCTTCTCGTCCTCATTTTGAGAAAGGATATTCCTTGTGGTCTTTACCACTCATGTCTTTATGTTTACAGAGGAGGGAGAGGTTGGCCCTTCTTCTAGAAAACTACCCAGATCAGGTGAGGCTGTGGTCAGAGGCTAAACTTTGGAAACATAATTCATCATAAATTGTGACCAAAGCTCTGTACTAATCCCAAATCTGTGTTTATGGGGTAATGTTGTGTCTTGACAGATGACTCACTGAACTTTGGAGTGAGCACCCTGGAGGAGATCCGGCTGAGGAAGGCCCTGAAAGCCAGCATGAAGAGAGCCGGTTACCCCATCCAGAATGCTGACACCTTGGCCAACAGAGAGAAAGAAAACATCCATTCATTTTCCCGGCCAGGCATGTATGAGGCAGGAGACGGTAAAGAGCAGGAATTTGTGAGATTGTCAACTCTGCATCATTCCTCTTGAATTCCACTAATTTGCTAATTTCATTTTATATCTTTCATATCTGATGATATTCTGGAATATTCATTTTAGGAGTTGTGTTAATTGGTGAATTTGCTCAACATGGACATTGGTAGAATAATATTATGTGTGACTAGTTTAGAGATCAATAATAAATCCAGAAATTTTTAATCTTCGCTTGATGGTTAGTTGGACTATTTATAGTGTAAATAAACAGAAGTACTGCATTGTGTGGACAAAGCGATGACTGGAATATGGATATTGAGAAATAAATTAAACACAATAATTAGCACAGAGTTGTTTCAGGTCTAATAATAGCACTGAAATATGTGGCTCATAGCTGACTGTTCCTCATTTAATGATGAGATAAAACATGGATTTACCAAGCTAAGACCAGGGGCTTAAAGTTCTCAGGCACCACGCCAGGCAGAGAGAATTTTAAATTCATATAATATCTAATTCAATACATTGTACATATTTATTTTTCTTGTAAACATCTGTTTTTGATGTTCACGGCTTGAAAAGTAGAAATAAATGTTCATGTCAAACTGATAAAAGATTCAAACAAACTGCATATTAACTGTTACTTTCAGTCCTGAAGAGCAGTGCAGAAGAAAAAATACTCCTTCAGTTCCAATTCTTTGGCTGGTTCTGTTGAGTTTATTTCACTGCGCAGTGGAGACAGAAGTTCACATAAAGGCTGTAAAGTTCTCTCTGACCAGAATGAGTTCCTGGTCAGTAATATTTACAGGTTAGAATAAACAATAGGTGTGAGCTCAGCAACAGGGGGTAGGATGTCTGGGAGACCCTGCTTTCAAGTCCGAGTGGCTCAATACACTATTGTTTCACGGCAAAAACCTACAAACTGTAAGTTTGAGATTATAGTCCAAAGTCCTTAACTTAGAAGATTTCCTTGAAATTGGAGAAAACACAGTCATAGTTTGAAATTCTCAGATGATGACCATATCCAGTGCTTCTGATACTCCATTTTAAAGGATGTGCAACTATACTAACACAATCAGTCACAATCAGTCCAGCGGCTGAAAACACCTGCTCGGATGGTACTGATGTTGCGGGTATGCAAAGGTACTGGCGTGCCAGCTTTGCCAGTCTGGGGAATCTCCCCGCGTTGACTTTTCACCCGTCTGTTGGCTTTGTATCCAAGGATCGGGGTCCCGTAAAAAGTTCTCAACCTCCGTGTCCATGCCACCAGTGGCGGGAGCTGTTGAGTACTGCTCCCCCAAAAGTAGAGCCATCGCGGCGGCCTGACGCATGGCTGTTGACTGAGCGTCTCTTCACTTCACCCACTTCATTTTCCAAAGTTGCCGCTCTCTTCCACACCAGACCCCAAGATGGCTGCCTCCTCATAAAATAGTTAAATTGCGCCCTTGTTTTGCAGTTCATTGAAACATGCTTTGAAAATACACCACTCTACTGAATCTAGAATGTAATAGGAGACTACAACTTGTTTATATTTCAGATCTTTATTTGATAGTATATCGATTAAATTTCACATGTTCGAGCAAATTATTAATCGATTCATCGTTATCATCCCTAATCCAGTCACAAGGGTGGTCAGCAGAAGCAATGTTGGTGTCCTCCATCCACGTCAGGTGAACACTGATTGATGTCAGTATCTTATGGTGCTGTGGACCTTTTGCAATGGGAGGCGTGGATCCACGTGGGTCGTCCTTCACACTTCACAGCGGTGTTGGTGGTCAGCAGGACTTGGAATGGGCCAGTCCACCTTGGTTGAAGTGTGTTCTTTCTTTTGTGCTGTTTCACGTAGACAAAATCAGCAGGCTGGATGTTGTATCAGTCACTGTCAGCAGGAGAAGCCTGGGCTGCGATTACCTGCGAATGCAGAACTTTGACAGAAGAGTACGAAAACCTTGCAAAAGTTAATGACAGGTCTAAGTGTGAGACTGAGGGAAGAGGAGAGTGGTTGGGGTTGACATTGGTCAGCCCATTAGAAATTCATGAGGTGATAGTCCTGTCCTTTTGTTAACTGTGCTTCTCATAGTCATTAAAGCAATGGGCAGGGCATCAGGCCATCTTAGGCCTGTTTCAGTGTATATTTTTTTTTGCAAGTTTGTTTTTCAGTACTCCATTCTGCCTTTCCACAGCACCTGCAGATTGAGGATGGTGAGAGGTGTGAAAATTATGTTTGATCCGAAGTGCAGAGCTCTCGTAGGACAGGTGAAATGGGTGCCTCTGTCACTGTTGATGCTGTGTGGTATGCCGAACCAGCAGACAATGTTTCTGATCAGTATCTTAGCCATGGTTCTGGCATCTGCTTTTCTGCAGGTAAAGACTTCAGTCCATTTTTTTTTAAAAATCAACAATCACAACATATTCATTATCACAGCATTTTGGCATTTGTAAGGTCTATTTTTCAGGTTTACAAATGGTCTCCAGGTAGGAGGATGGGCCGCTTGGAGAATCTTTACAGGTTTTCCTGGATTATGGTGTTATGTCACACATCTTTGACAAGTTTGTTCACAAACTGCTGCTGTACCCGGAGTGAACCAATGCTAATGTGGGACATGCCATGTGCCGCACGAGCAAGTTGAGGTAGCGGGGAAAGTAGGGCTACTGCGCGGTCGTTGCAGGAGCACCACAACCCAGCAATAAGAACACAACCAGCTGACAACCAGGCAGACCGCTCAGAGGTCTAGGCGTCAGCTTGTAAGCTAGTCACATCATAAAGGGCAGGTACAAAGACAAATATAAAAATGCAAAGACAATATAAACAAAACAAACAAAAAAACTCTCCTCAAACCAAGCCATATATCTCAAACAATTTACCTTTTTCAACTTTCTATTCTTTTCTTGTTCTTCTTTTTAACACCTTCAATCCATACACTCTTGTCAAATGAACCTTCTAATGTAAAACATGTTCCTTGTGTCCATTTAAACCATTCTAGCCCATTCGCAACACTATCTTTTCCAACATTCAGATACCTTCACCATGTTAGGGTTCCTCTGTTAGGAAGCCCCTTTCTGCTTTGGTTTTTTACCAATAAAGAAGAAAAAAAAAGATCAAATAAAAAAAAAAGTAATAAAATAAATGGTAATAAAATAAAATAGAAAAAAAATAATAATGAAGGTGTTTTTTGTTTTTCTTTAAGTAACAAAGATAAACTAACACAGACATAAAATGAAGAAGATGAAAAAAGTTTCCAAGAAAAAGCAAATTAAAATAATCAGCAATAAAATAGTAAAATTATAAAGAAGCAGAAAATGAAAGGGAATTCAAATAGAATTATAGAGAATTCTATTTTAATTAGAATTTTTTGTGTGTGTGCAAATTTCATTCATGATAAATGAAGGAATTTGGTGCAGTAAAAGTGGATCAGAGTGGTTGTATTAACCTCAGTCTCACTAAACCGCGAGGCCACTAATGTTACAGCTTTATGGTCTGTGGCTACACACCCTGGCAAATTTTTAACAAAAAGTAACAGAACTTTTTTTCATATTAGAGCTGAACATCTTCAATATAACTGCCTAATTCCAGCAAAAAAGAAGAGAAAAAAGAAGAAAAAAATGCAGCATCAGAAAGAAAGAAAGACAATAGGCCGCATCAGCCCCTACAGTACAACAACAGGCCCGTACAAAGTGCTAACACATGAATGCATTCACTGGGAACCTGAACCACCAGTCACTGGAGATTTAACCAGGCAAAATTTAACAAAATAACACATCTAAAACAGAAACGAAAAAACAAAGCCAGACGAAAGAACCGGTTACAGAACAATAACAACACAACAGGCCTCTTCAGAGATACAACACTCTGGTATCCAATCCACTGGGTATCAATAAACCTTCAGCTTCAAATCAGGAATTATGATAATAGAAGTGGCAGACTGGTTACTCCACTAAATTATTATCCACCTTAGGGTATGGCTTTACGCTATAATAACTTTCATATAGAGGAAAACTCAAACAGACTCAAATAGGAAGAATTCCACTATGCAACAATACATTGGGACAGACTGGTTACTTATCCAACATTATTATACTACCTACTGCACTATTGTTGGGGCTAGGCTTTACGATACAATAATTTCATACAGGGGAAAAAACTCTCAGACAGGTGATAATTCCACTCTACAATACCATAACTGGCAAAAGTCACAGACTGCTTACTGTCCCTTTAACTATTGCACAACCTGCCCACAGGCTTTACCACATTGCAAGGATTGTAAAGCAAAACTTTCAGAAGAAAGGAAAAACTTTGCTATACAGATTGCAATACAACCTGCTAGTACACCCAAACACACACATAAACATTCAGATACACATAACAGTTACATCAACACATAACATCAAAACAATTTAGGCCTTAATGAACTCACCAGAACCGCCTGCAGCACAAAGGAAATTTGAAAATTCCAAATAATTTGCTGCTATTCTTAAGGTATCTGTTAATCAATGTAAAAATTAAAACAAACTAAAAAAATGTGTTTCTACAGCAGTAAACTCATTATTACCCTGTTCTCAATCCCCATACGTTTCCTCTTTTAACCTAGGCCCCCTTGTCTCTGAAGAAACTGGGAGACCAAGAGGCAGTGTGGCTGAAAGGCTTGGACGGAAGATGCCCAACACTGGTAAATTTGCTCATCAACAGATTTCATTCCAGTGATAATAACGATTACCTTCAGTGTACAGATAAAAAAGCTCATGATTTGTCCTTGATTGTAGATGTGAGATATGGAGAAGATGTCCCACTGAAAAGGAGTCTGGCTGAGCGTCTGGGCAGAGTTGTGGATGAGGAATTAATACCCCATCAGAAAGGTGAGTATAGAGATAGAGGATGTATCATTAGATGGAAGGAGCAGTGTTGGGACTATAAAATGAAACAGGTTGTTGTTTTTAATCATCATTTACAGTCTAGAATGAATGATATGTCTGTTTTCTTCTGCAGCTTTGAAGCCTATTAAGGAAAGACTTGGATTGTCTGCTGGGTCTGGTACCACTCAACCAGGTAAGAAATCTGAAAAACATGAGAGATTGACATTGTTGTCTGGAAAGATATTAATCATGTTATTGTTGTCCCCCAACCTCCCCAACAGCCGAGACCAACACGGAGTCAAAGAAAGCTCCCGAGCAGATCCGCATCAAAACTCTGGAGGAGATCCGACAGGAGAAGGCAGCAAAGTCTCAGTCTCTGTCAAAAGATGGCCCCTCAGTCGAGGCTCCAGAAATCAACAATACCAAATCCACCAAGGGTCTCACGTGTGGCATCACCATAAAAGACCACTCTATCAGCCACATCAAAACTTTCTCTGAGATCCTTCGTGCCAGGAAGAAAAGGCAGGAGGAGGAGCAGGCCAAGCACGCTGTGGAGAAAGCTTCAGGGAAGAGCCAGGGGGAGTCTGACACAGCTGGGCCAGTGCCTGAGGCTCTAAACTTGGGGGGTGTTCGAGTAAAGACCCTGGAGGAGATCCGCAGGGAGAAAGCAGCGAGGATTCAGGCTCAACAGGCGCTGGAGGCAGAAAACAAGAAGAGCTGTGAGACTGAGGAGAACGGTGCGAAGAAGCCTCGCCTACTGCGCATCAAGAAACCGGCCTCCCAAAGTAAGACACCGATTGTCACAATTTTTTGTGTTTTGTGTTGTTCCGATTGCGTTGACACAAAGAATGTATGCAGAATTGTTGTCAGTTGTGCCTTTATAAATGTCTTTCAGATTGAATTAGCTGATCTTCATCTTACATACCTATTTTTTGAATCTTGTAACATGAATTTTGTGTTGAACTCAGCAGGTAACATCACAGCAGACAAGAGTGCTGAAGTGACAGAGCAGCCTCTCAAAACTCATGCTGCTGCTCCTGAGGTATGGTCTGCAACGTACTACAGTATTGGCTGTGGTTGCTTGTTCTGTTGACTGTAGGTGATCGTAATTTTCCCGTGTCTTTCTAGACCGGCGTTGCCAACGGTAACAGTGTTAAGGTCAAGACGTTCGAGGAGATCATGCGGGAGAAACGCCTTCGCAAACAGGAAATGGAGGAGCAGGCCAAAGGCTCGGCTGAAATAGAACCTTGTCAGAAACAGACCGCTGAAGGAACCCTGAAGAGAAAGGTCAGTCTTGCATCGCCAGGCTCTTCATCACCTTCCTCCACCGCTCTGGCCCCTGACACTACCCTCTCCACCCAGAAGGTCCCTGTTCGTAAACTGATCCCCCTCAAATCCAAGGCTGCTTCATCTCTGAACAGCAGTACCACTTTTGGTACAAGAGGTGCTGCTGTAACATCAGTCCCTGTGAAGCAGAACTCTTCTCCCCCAGAGTCTCTCTCACAGAGCCCCAAAAGCTCAAGGGAGAGTCCTGACAAAAACACGAATAACTCTGGAAGCACACTGTCGCCAGCTAAACAAGCCAGAGCAGCTCCTCAGGGTACTGCTGCAGAGGCCCCTACTGCTGATAGAACGCTGAACAAGAATCAGAAGGAACACACTACAGACACCAAAGGTACTGCATCTTTAACTCACCTTCAGCTCTGTCCTTCATACATTGCATAAGGCAACACACCCTAGAGTTGGACAGGCAAGGAAATACCGCTGACCTTTTTCAGTCTGTACATTCACACTTGAGTGACTTTAATTACCAGCTTTCTGCTGACACCTGATTTCTTAAATGTCATGTAAACTAGAAACTCAGTTTTACTTCACTGGGGTGGGGATTTAGAGGAACCTGATTATTTGGCCATGTTTATGCATAACTGGGCTTCAGACAGGTTTTGTGCAAAAAAAACAAAACAACCTGTAACAAATCCTCCACACAGGAATGATAGAAGAGGAAGATGAGGAACTCTTTCATTACATGTCATTAACACTTTGCTTCCTTTTCAGTGAGGCCCAAGCTGAATGTGAAGCCGTCTGTTATGAAGCCTGCAGTGCATGTGAAACCAGGCCAGAAGAGGAGGGGAGCAGAGCGATCTGCTGTCGCTGCTGTGAAACCTCTGAACAGTGCCTCCACAGTGCTGGAGGAGCCACTGCAGGAGACGTCATGCAGAGACGGACAGGTAGGTGGCCGCACTGAGCCACACATGCTGACTTTATATTTGCTATGTCTGTCTGGAGCTGGTACCAAGACCTTTTCAGATATCCAAATTTAGTTTGATGGGCCACATTTCATATTTGCTTTTATATTCCCATATATTCTCTCTGTGTATATTTCAGTTATCTTTGGATTTACTAGAAATAGAGCAATTGGTAAAAGGTACAATATTTGCCTCTGAACTGTAGTGGAGTGAAGCATAAAGTAAGAGAAAATGGAAATACTCAAGTACAGTACAAGTACCTCAAAGTTGTATTTAAGTACAGTACTTAAGTAAATGACTTGGTTGCTGTACATTCTCTCACTGGTTATTCTGAACTTTGACACTACAATTTTTATTTTTTATGTATATTGGTTCCAAATTTTGGTTACTGATTCTCTTGATTATTAATTACTGGTATGAGCCACAAAAAAACAACAACTTATCAGTCTATCTTTCATATTGATCTTATTTTTTGTAATGCATTCTGCAACAAGTATTCTGCACACCTCCCTGGTGTTGTAGTTTTTCATATCTTTCATATTTTATTCATGCATTTCTATACAACATGACCTTAACACATTGATATTTTGGGTTAAATTGTTTAACACACATATTTACACTGAGAGTCTCTGATGTATCTGGCTCCATTCTTATATTCTGCCTACAGCTAATTGAGTTGTCATCTAATCTAAGCAGTGTAGTGCTGTTAATGACCTCCAGTCTCTTCCATTGACAGGTGTTCCCATCTTCCAGTGCAGAGGCTCAGCTTAGCTCTGCTGTTCCCTGTAGTCCCAGCACCTTGTTGGACTCAGGCTCCAGCTCCAGCCCACTGAGAGAAGAGCTCCAGACTGTCCCTGTCTTCAAACAGAGCCAAGAAACCAAGCCGACTGTCAGTGTTGCTGCTGCCAGAGAGGCCTGTACAGTCCCCCAAAGGTAATGTTTACAACTTACAATATAAACACAAACACTAACTTCTCGGTAATGTTAGACTTGACCAAGAAAACGTCTGTAGGCAGGTGTGGGGAGAGATATCTGGCATCTTCTTAGCAATTTTTCAACAATTTATCTGAAGATATAAAGAAACAAAAACAATGATATTACAGGATACCACCAGACACTTTTTCCTGTTGACCTTGTAATGTTTGGTTGACTCAACAACTCAAATATCTTAAAGTGAGGAGTATGAACTTCTGTTTAAGAAATCCAAACAGCCTTTCTTACAAAAATGTACTGTTTTATTTAACTAAAAAATGTCAAATAAATTGGCGTTTAATGTTGTCTCTACTAACTACTACTAGACTAAATAAATGGCAATCCTCTTTTCACATTTCAGCCCAGTCCTGAAGACTCCCACACAGCCCAAGTCACGGAGAGTGAGTGTAGCTGCGTCGCGCACCACCTCCAGTGCCGCTGCCTCCACCTCCGCTGTGGATGACTTTGAGGAGCTGATCAGTGAGTTCACCGACGACCATCTGGTGCATGAAGACGTGGACCCTGACATCGGCGAGGACGACCTGCTGCAGGAACTGTCAGAGATGATTGACAGCTGAGGGCTCCGTAGAGCACAGTCTTCACCCACGACCTTGTCTTGTGACTAAATTTACAAGTGAAGACCATCACCCACTATCTTCCATGAAGTGTTTTAAAAAGACATTTCTTTTTCTTCAATGTATTTGATGCTTTAGGTTCATATTAGTTGTTATTTTGGTTTTAGACATCTTCTCTTTTCATTTCCTGTCCATATGATCATCTGATGGCCCAGGTCATTCTGCAGGACTTCTTTTTATCTGGGTTAACAGGTCTGTTCATGATCATCGTCGGAACTTTTCAGGTCCTTTTAAAGAGAAAATGAAAAAAGCTCTGGTGCTGACAGATGTGAACAACATCCTCTGTTTGTTGGGTATTCCTGGAAGTTAAATGTTGGGAATGATGAAAATGTCATTTTAGAGAAGTCATATGTGTATACTGTGTATGCAAAGAGGAAGAGCAACTTAGAAATAATGATGAATACTGCTGCACTTACAGTATCCCGCCCCCAAATACTTGTTTTTTCTTATGTATCTGTGAGTGGACAGGACTGCTGTTTCCCACCTAGTTCCCAGATTATGAGCTAATGAGATGATCCCAGAGATCAGTGACCCTGTCAAAAAAGCTCAGGTCAGAACCTGAGAGGAAGTTTATCAGTCATGTGACTGTTGGGGTCATTTTATCTATCGGGTATATGCAGTCTACATATTTTCCACTCGGATCTTGTGGAGTGCACCTCCTGCCGGTGACGACCCTTTAGTGGTTTTTATAATGTTTGATTTAAAGGTGTGAATTTCTTTTAACCAGTTCTTTTATTCAGTGGGCATACTTTAAAACAACTAGTCTAGTATAAGTGCTCTCTGTTTTTGTAAATGAACACCTCAGGGACTGTTTCTGATGTTTATATGATTGACAAACACTGTATTTCAGTTCAACAATGCTTTCTTTAGTTGTCCTTTTCTCTTTTGCGTTAGCATTGGTTTATCAATGTGGTCTGAGAAAAGATCAACTTATTTTTGGTCTTAATATGTGTTTGCTCTCTCATGACCCTTTCCCACAAACATACTGTTGAAAGTGACTTGTACAAATTACTGTGTAAATAAAAAAATGCTTTTAATGACCAGCAGGATCAGTAACTGACTGACTTAAAATGGAACTAATACTTTGTGCCAGGTTTGGGGACCAACAGGTGTTGATACAATTAAATGTTTTTAATGTTAAAATTGGTAGCTCATGTTTCAATCCAGCTTGGAACCCACGCCACAGCTGTATGTCTATTTCGTTCCACACAAAGAATATAATGAGGAAAGGTATGCAATTTAATTTAAAATGAGATTACAAGCAGGTAACCATGATATAAATGCAGTAAATAAAATATTTACCGTATATTATAATACAAGTCAACAGCAGCACAAACTGCAGCCTCCTGAATGACCATACAGTACATCAACAATTGTTTCAACCAAAACTTAATGAGGGGAGGATTTATAGCAGGACTAGACGGTATCAGTTTTAGCTAGGTGTTTAAACGTAATAATCTAGCAACTAAGTGTATATCTGTGGGCTAATAGCTCTACCTGTCCCCAGCAAATATTTGGAAAAAAAGTTATTTTAGTAAAAAAAAAATGTGTGTTATCAATGAACATTGAACTGGCCCTACACTCCTGCAAAGCATACACAGTATGACGCTCTGAAACACCTCCCTTTTACCATCCTGCCTTGAAATCAGGTAATGCAATTAAAGTAATAATAATAGACCAAAGTACAAAGTAAGAAAAAAGAGATCTTCTAAATGTCCTGTATATTAAACCACTGCTTAATGTTAGATCAATAGCTAAAAGACTTTAATTGTTAATGACCTCATTACTACTCACAAAGTGGACTGTATGCTACGAACTCCAATGTTTTCTCCAAAGGTCTTGACATTGCGATAACAGCTGTTTTAGATGTTACAATTTCAGACCACAACACTGTATTTTTTGACATAATTTGCTCCTTTGAGCAGAAGAATAATTCTAGACTGCTAAACAAACGTTACATTAACACTAATACAGCTAATACATTTATTGAGGAATTTTCAACGGGCACTTTACCCACCTTGCCATCATGGGATGCCATGATAGAAAATTTCTCCAATGTTATCTCTCAGATCATTGACCATGTTGCCCCAGTTAAAACTATAAGGATACGTGGACCACGAAAAGCACCTTGGGGAAACAGTGAAAGCGTAAGGTTGGCAAAAAGAACCTGCCGGAGAGCTGGACGCAGATGGAGAAAAACCAAATTACAAGTTGACTTTGAAATCTATAAAAATGCACTCTACTGTTACAATAAAGTTATGCAATCTGCCAGACAGTCCTACATTTGTCAATTAATACATAATAATCAGAATAATGCTGCATTTCTATTCTCTTCAATTGACAAACTGATTAATCCCTCCAATCTACTCATGAGTTTCTCTCCACAATCAAATGTGATGAATTTGCCATTTCCTTTCAAGAAAAAGTGTCACTTATCAGAGACAATATAGCAACTACCCATAGAAATACATCTAGTCCTGCCTCACCCTTATTCCAATTTACTGCCACAAGCTCTATGTCTACATTTACTCCTATTAACTCTGAAGATCTGGATGATGTAATTCAGAGCCTCAAGTCGTGCACCTGTTCTCTGGATTGCATTCCAACCACTCTTCAAATCTGTCTTCCATTGTTTTAAAAATGACCTAGAAAATAGTGTTAATAGCTCCCTTCAGACTGGCATTTTCCCTGTTTCTCTCAAGCGAAAAACAAGCTTTATCCACTGGTAATCAATAATTACATACCAATTTCCAACCTTCTATTCTTAAGCAAAATACTTGAAAAAGTTGTATACAAACAACTACATAGATATCTTTCAACTAACAATATTTATGATACATACCAATCAGGTTTCAGAGCCAATCACAGCACAGAAACAGCACTCATAAAAGTAATCAATGACCTTAAGATCAACAGTGTGTCAGGGTTTCAGTGTTTAGGGTGTCAGGGTTATTTTCCTGTGTTATGGTTTTGAGTTTGTAGTTTATATTTGTTAGTTACTTCCTGTTATTGTGTGAGTTTCTAGTTTATTTCCTGTTTTATTTTGTAGTTCATTCCTCTTGTATCTTGTCCTGCTTTACACTTCCTCCCCTTGTTCTTTTCCCTCCACATTGATTGTCTGCCCCGCCCTGATTAGTTTCACCTGCTCCTTGTTATCCTGCCCTTTAAAGTCGGTGAGTTTCCTTTTTGTCCTTGTCGGTTCATTGTGAATGTTACCATGTGTGTACTGCCGTTCCTGCCTGGCTTTCTTGTGCTCTTCATTTGTTTTGGACTCTGTTTTGGATTTTTGTTATTTATTAAGTTATTGGTTTTGACCCTTGCCTGCCTAAGACTGGAGTTTATCTTTTGCTTTAATAAATCAGTTAATTTTACAAGTTCTGTCTCATGCGTCTGCACCTGGGTTCAACCCCTCCCTTGTGTTCCTGGCACTCCCATAACAGAGTGACTCAGATAGAATCCCCATTTCAGTGTTGCTTGACCTCACTGCTGCCTTTGAGACTGTTGATCAGAACATTTTAATTCAAAGGCTACACGATTCAATTGACTTAGACAGTCCTGTCCTTAATTGGTTTTCATCCTACTTAAGAGACAGGAGCTTCTATGTTTCAATTGGTAGTTTTAAATCTGCAGAGGCCAAAATTTCCTCTGGAGTTCCACAAGAGTCAGTTCTTGGACCATTGCTTTTTAATCTCTATATGCTCCTGCTTGGTATTATCATAAAGAAACATAATATATCCTACCATTCATATGCTGATGACACACAGTTGTACATATCACTTTACCCTGATGATCTCAGTCCTGTTAATAAACTGGTAAACTGCATCAATGACATTAACTGCTGGATGTCCAGAAACCTTCTACAGCTGAATACTGACAAGACTGAAATACTAATAGTTGGTCCTAAAAGTCAGTGACATGAGATCTTTTCTCACCTGGCATCACTGTCTTTGAAGCACACTGAGCAAATCAGAAATCTTGGAATAATTTTGGATGCAGATCTCCATTTTGATAATCACATTACCAATATCACAAGGACAGCATTTTATCACTTGAAAAATATATCAAAACTCAAAGCATTCACATCTCAAACTGACTCTGAGAAGTTGGTTCATGCATTCATCTCAAGCAGATTAGACTACTGTAATGCCATATTTTCAGGATTATCCAAACTATCAATAGGACGGCTCCAGCTCATTCAGAATGCAGCAGCCAGAGTACTAACACGTACATGAAAATTTGAACATGTTACTCCAGTACTGAAATCACTTCATTGGCTTCCAGTGCAATACATAATTACCTTCAAAATACTCTTAGTAGTCTATAAAGCACCTAATGGTTTGGCTCCTCAGTACATCTCTGACTTGCTCACTGGCTATAACCCAATCAGGTCCCTCAGGTCATCAAGTGGAGGTCTTTTAACTATATCTAGAATTAGATCAAGGGCTGGTGAGGGTGCCTTTAGTTACTGTGGTCCTGTTCTTTGGAACAAACTGCCTGCTGATCTGAGGTCTATCAAAACTGTCTACTTTTTAAAAACAAACTCAAAACTTACCTCTTCTCTCAGGCCTATGGTTGATTACTGTGTGTGTGTGAGAGTTTTGGTTTATCACTCAATCTCTGTAGGTGTGTGTGACTTATGGTTGATTAATATGTGTGTGTGTGTGTGTTTTTGGTTAATAGTGTTGTTTTGTCGTTTACTCATGTCTATATTTCTATGCTTTGTGTTGTTCATCTTACATTTGTTGTTCAAGTCACATGTTCTCATTATTCTGCCTGTGTTTTTATTTGCTCCTTTTCAATGAAAAGCACATTGACTTTACTTGTAATGAAATGTGCTATATAAATTAAATTGCCATTGCCAACACCAGAAGCTGACAATAGTTCCACAGTTTCTTCGGTCTGAGACCAGGAGTTTGAATTAAAAAGAAATACTGGATAGGACAACAGCATTAGAATTTACCAAATGACTGACCAAAACCATATTGTTAGAACTGTTTAACAAATAACAAACAGTGCTTTTTTTTAACAGAATGTCCCTCGTGTTCAATATACATATAGTGCAAATGAGGTATTGTGTGTATTATGTAGCCTAGTATGTTGTCACATCTCCAAGTTCCCATTAAGTACAATGCACAAAGCAGACTACAAATGGCAGCTTCAAGATACAGTATGCCCGGCCACAAACCAGCACTCTGCACTATGCTGAAATAATACCACCTGGCCCCAACTTTATAAAGTAATATAAACGTTATGTAGTGAGTACAATATGAACTAAAATAGGTTTAAAGCTAGATTTTAACTCCATGCCCTTCTCCATGCCACAAGATTAGGGAAGGATCCACTTAATAATACTGTACTCAGTGCTTTAAGTGGAAAAAAAGTGCCAGTACTCCCTTTATTCACCTGTTGGCATGTATCGGGCGGCCGGTATCTGCAAATCATTAAGTAATACATTCTTTTGTGGCCATTCATCTTGAACGAGGCTATTGTTAACGTAGCAGTTGGCTGCAGTATCGGTAGCAACAGGCGTTGCTATATCAACAGGCTCTTCGCTGTTAGCAGAGGCGCTAACGTTAGCTTGCTGCTCCCGACCTGCATTTTCTGGCTCGGTAGTATAACTGTCGGAGAGCTGTGTCATCATCCGACTCCGTTCCGGTTCGCGTTCTCTCTGTGCCCTTTTGGAGCCAGGCCAACATCATTGTCGTGTTTTTATTTGTCTGCTTTTTCCCTTTTATCCAACATTGTTGTGACTGGTAGCGTTAATATGACGTTACACTTCCGCGAGAACAAACTAGTGAGCGTCACGTAATGCCCGCGAAAACAGAAAGAGGCGAGCGTCACGTAGTGCCCTGGGTAATGTAGTTTAAGTGCCATTATGAATCGCCAAGAGACCGACTCTGATATGGAGAGGACAGGAAAGGGTCCTGGGAGCTTGTGAGAAGTCCCGGTACGCCGGAAAAGTCACGGTACGCCAGGGGGTAAAATCTAGAAGTGCTGCGTACCGGACCATACCGGCCCACTTAAAGCACTGACTGTACTTTAGTGGCACAAACAGAATCCTACTTAAGTAAAAATGCATGAGTATTAGCTGCAACATGTAGTTAAAGTATTAAAGTAAAAGTACAGGTATTTGAACATTTATTGAAATGAAATCATGTGAGAAGTATTTATACAACTCTAGACATCTGAAATGTTACTCGACTACACACTGCTTTATGTAACACGTCAGAAGCCAAAAAGGTTTGGAAACCACTGATTTAATCTTTAACAACAACGTGTTTTTATTTATAGTATAAAGTTACATAAAACAGAAATACTAATCAAACAGAAACTTGAACAAGACAGGAGGTTATAACAATTGCTCGCATATCAGAGAAGGCTGTAAAAATGAGCTGAGCATTTGTGAAAGGTAGAAAGTATAACTGGTATCTGATCAATACTGAAATAGATGGGGAAAGTAGGCTACATTTTCAAACCAGTGCTGTGTGGTCTCCTGTCCGCCAGAGACCCTCTGAACACTGATTGACGGCACGCTGAAGACGACACCGGTATTCTACTTCCGGGTTAGTGGATGTAAACAGAAGGACGTTCCGCTTCTGGAGACAGTCGGCAGGAGAAAACATGACCAAACTGGAGCTGTTGAACGTGTTTCTGAACAACAGGCTGACAGCGGCCGCCGAAGAGATTTTCCGCGCCGTTAAAGACACGGTGATGGAGTATCAGAGCGAAATCCTGCGCTCCAAAGAGGAGAACGAGCGACTCAAACGGCTCCTCAACGTAGCCGTCCAACGGCTCCTGCTGCAGCCAGGTGAGGACCAGCAGCTGTGGACTCACTGTGCTACTGTGCTGGATGTCACCGGTATGCACTGTTTACTGATGTAGCGGTTGCTGAATGTCACGCCAAATCTCATTCAAAATATGTCCGTTTTTAACGGGGCTGTGCTCATGGGTAGGATTTTGACCTGTGACTAGCACCGACGCCCAGCCCGTGTCATACATTAGCTAACTTGCATCTTTTTTTATTATATTAAATGGGAACGTACAGTAAACAGTATGAAATAGAGCATTAAAACGACACCAACAATAATAGTAGTAATGATAAACATAGACAATGGAACAACAGTAGAAGAAAACAGCCAATAATCTGTTTACATTATAATGTATTCTAATAATCTCTCAGACACTAACATTTCTATAGCTTTCCACATGGTGGATACAGTGACTTTGATGATCACATATCTTAAGCAATCAAAAATATTTAGGGCTGAGGAGTGAGTCAATATGATAAAAAAAAAAGATAATGGGGTTTACACATTGTTCCAGCATTAGTGTGTAATTGTAAAGGTTCCATATATGAGATCCTGAACATTAATGTAGCAGCCAACAACTGTTTGCTTTGTAAAGATACAGTGGAGTAATGGTGTCCTGAGCAGACAAATTACATCATACTCCCTCTGTGTGCTTTATAATCTGAACTTCGTTGTTCTTTGTTTTGAAAGCACGGCTAGCCGGACGTGCATGTGAAACTGGTGGCCCTCCCCACGTTTATAAAGAGACTATGAGAGCGACCTCACACAGCAATGTAAACAGGAGATTTTGCAGTTTGAAATGTTAAGCTGAAAGCATTAACATTCAATTGAAACCATCGAACGTTAGCTACATAAAGCACATTTTACTTGTGTGTTTTGGATAGGTAGTGTTAGCAGGATAGTTGGTGAGGTAATAATTATGTTACATTGATTTAGGCTGGGTAGGTTTTTGGGTTGCGTAAAATCAAATTGGTTGAAGCTCATACGCTGGACTGGCAAACCGAAAACCTACCCTATCCTATCTGCCAAGCGTCAGGTGTAGGTGAAAAGAGCTAGCAGCATATGGCTAGTTAGCAGGAGCCCCAGGATACATGGCACTGCCTCCCTATGTTTTGTTGTGATGTACTAGAGTTGAGAGTTGTGCACACAGTGTTGCTATACTACTCTGACCGACTTCCACAAGAGAGTAAGTAGTGAGTTGGAGCAGGTTATGCGGCATTTGTTTTGGTCTGAGATGCTGGTTCTTTAGTGTGACATAGTGCCTGTGAATATCGTATATCAAACCTTTAACAGTGGCTCAGTTCCATCTATTGTCTCAGTGAACCGACCAGTGAAGTGAGACAGAATTCATAATACCAGGAACCAGGAAATAGCTCATTTTGAATGGAATTCAGTCATGCTAGTATAGAGTCGCATGTGAAGTCAAAGTAGGCAGAAGTTACCATGGTTACAACGAATAGCAACAATGCATACAATGAGTAGCAACATTGTTAAATATTTGTCCAGTACTGCAATGTTGGCATTCAGTTTTAATGCTGCAAAAAAAACATAGAACACTTCTCAAATGGATAAAAGCTGTGGTGCAGTTGACTGTAAAAATGGCGTTTGTTTTACTCCCGGTTTCACAGTTTCCCCTTCTAATTGTTGCTGGATGCTTGCCACTCAGTCTAACAGGGGGGAAGGGGAATTCTTGTGGGACTGCCATGTCAGTGCATACCCTTGATATTAATTACTCCTGTATTTTTCCTGCTATTACATGCTAAAAGCCATAATGTCTGCTGTGAAAGTTGTTTATAGCAGGGCCCTGGAACTTGAACACAGAATTAGAAGCCATTATTAATATAGATGTAATTAGTTACCTTTGAGTTTGTTTTTGTTTTTTAACAATTTAGATTAGGTAACACATTAATCACTAACTAAATACTAACTAATTTCGTTAATAAGCAAGACCTTACTTGTGGAACATATCCTGAGTTAGAAAGATTTAATTTGGAGTTATTTGGACACTATTAACACTTGCAGTTTTGTGTTTTTCTACATAAGAAGAGACAATATTTATATTTCATATTTAAACTTAATATTTATACTTCATATTAATGAAGTGAAGGAGTGCAATATGACTGCTGTTTATGTTTAGGGGAAGGTGTGGCTGGCATGCATATTTGGTTTAAGATGCTGGTGCTTTAGTGCGACATTGAGGGCAGTGAATGTCGTATATAGAATTTCTACACCCTTAGAAACATGGATGTCTTGAAAATTGTAGGATGACTTAAGACTTGAATATTGGAGCAAATCATCAGATGTCAATGTTACGATTAATACGCAATTTACTTTAATTGTTCTATTAGCCAAATAGAACAAGTAGAGTGAATTGCTTCTTATAGCTGTTATCAAATTATGGAGCATCAACAGCACATTATTATAATCATGTTGTCAAGAATCTAGATTTAATAGTGTGATATTGGCATACATATTTTGTTTCAACAAACAAACCTATTCCAGAATAAAGTGACATATTTTAATCTCACAATATCAATCAGTTGAGGGGTTACAGGAGATATTTATAAAGGACATGTTGAAGGGACGCTGGGCCTATGCTTCCACTAATTCATCTCTCATCAACAAAAAGAAAAAATAGATGAGAATGACGGAGAACCAAGGAGAGAGAGCTAGCTACTGTGAGAGCTCAAGTCTAAACAGATGAGTTGGATGAGATGGAGGTCAGACCCCAAAGCAAAGTTACTTTTTGACTTAGTAATTGGGGAAGCTGGACAATTCTATGTCAGTCTATAATTTTTCTCATTGTTAAAGATATAAAATGTAGAATTTCCGCATTAAAATGTCTACAAACTAGACCTTTGTTATACTGTATATTTAGTTGAGTTGTGTATTTACATTATCCCAGATGTTTCCAACAATGTTTTAATCCAGAGAAATAGGCAATTTTGTTCACAGTGTATTACATTTGGTAGCCTGTCCCATTAACTTCCGGAAGACCAGTTTTCTTTTTGGTGGATGGCCCGTCAGAGGAATTTCTGCCAGAAAGAATGTATTATACAGAGTCACAAAGCCTGAGCATTGTGCATGTTGCCATGGCTGAGTGGACTGAATTCTTGGCTTAATCCTTTTTTCAATAATTTGATTAAACTTTTTGGTCGCGGTTTGGTTGGGTTTCTGCACCAAAACTACTTGGTTAGGTTTCTGCACCAAAACTACTTGGTTAGGTGTAGGCACCAAAACTACTTGGTTAGGTTTAGGCAACAAAATACTTGGTTCAGTCTAGGCACCAAAAGCACTTGGTTAGGTTTAGGAAAACATCATGGTTTGGGTTAAAATAGACCTTTTCAAAAGGTCCTTTCCGGAAGAAAGCCTTCAAGGCTATCTTTTCCCATGAGCAGTTAGGTTTAGGCGCGAGGAGTGATGATTGGTTGGGTTTAGGGTAAGAATATCAGAGTAAGCCAATGAGAGGCAGAGTAGGGCAGGTCATTCCTTCATCCTAGGAAATGAAATATCGCTTCTGGGAGAGTCAGAGAATGAGGAAGAAAGTCTAAGAACGTCACTAAATTTTATTTAACTTTTTATTTAATACTTTTCATTTTTCCACAGAACAAAACATTCCCTGACATAGGACCCCATAAATCAAAACAGCACTTACAATAATAATAATAATAATAAAATAAAATAAATAAATACATAAAAGTTAAAAAAAAGAAAGACAAAGACATTTATAGATAGAGGGGCGTTTCCAGCAAAGCAGTATCACTCAGAGGAATATAATGACATTTTTGGCATACTCTATCATAATAGCACAGTTTTGTCACAACAAACCATATCCCTTAAACACCCAGATATAGTGCAACACAGTTCCATCTCTGTATGAAAGTGTCCATTTTCATTTGCAGACTTGCAGTTATTAGTTCCAGTGTATAAACCTGTTTCAGTCTCTGCACCCACAGAGTTATGGCTGGCTGTTTTGTTTCTTTCCAGTTCACAGTTATCATTTTGTTGCCAATCAATAAAAGTATGCATAGAATATATCTCTGATCTGCATTATACATCTCCTTAGGTATAGCTCCTGACAAAAATAACAGAGGGTCTAGGGGAACATTCACTTACAAAATTTTTCCAATTTCTTCTTTAACACTTTTCCAGAACCCTTCAATCACTGGGCAGTCCCAAAAGATATGATCCCTTATTTTTCCACACTTTCTCCAACACAATTCCACAGAAGGTTCTTTCACATATGACGAAATGATGAGAGGTGTATTAAAATACCTTATTTTTAATTTCCAATCGAATTCTTTCCAGAGTTGGCTATTGATTCCTTTATGACAATTTGTACACAGCTCTTCCCATATATTATCTTCAATTATAGTATTTAGTTCCAGTTCCCATTTTTCCTTGATATTCCCAGTATTTTGCGTGGTGTCATTTATAAGCCTTTTATATATATGAGAGACATGTTTTTTAGTTGGCATGCATTTTTCTATAATACTAATAAAGTATTCCTCTATATTATTTGGGTTTTTACTGACCATCTCTCTTTCTTTGTGACTTGTTGTCTTTGTGTCTTATTTGTAGGTACCTGTACAAATCGTTTGATGGAAGCGCAAATTGTTCCTGAAGTTGAGAGAATGACTTGAGGTCTGTTCCATTGAATAATAAGTTGATTGTGCTAAGACCTTTGTTGGCCCACCTTCTGAACCCACTGTCCCACACAGAAGGAGGGAATTCTATATTGCCCACCATTGGCAAGCCCCTTGATATGGATAATGGTCCTCCAAGCATTTTTCTAAATGTTGTCCAAACCTTCAAAGTGTGTTTTATCCATTCATTTTCTATTTAAATTGTATTAACCGATTTGATGTTAATATAAGGCAGTATTGATAAAGATATCCCCTTAGCTGTGCTCTGTTATATTTGAGCCCATCCTGTTTCCTGATCATTTCTAATCCATGACACTAGTGCATTTAATTGTGCAGCCCAATAGTAGACCCAGCCTGCCCTTTTCTTTTGGAAGTAGTAAGGTTTTCAGTCTTATCCTGGGTCTCTTTTTCTGCCAGATAAATTTAGAAATTAGTTTATTCAACATATTAAAGGTGGAAATGGGTACTTTTATAGGTAGGGACTGAAATTTAAAAAAAAGAAATTGAGGAAGGAGGGAAATCGAGAAAAAATTCACTAAATTTAACGAATAAAATTTTTAAACATTACCACAAACCACTACTAGAGAGTAGATGTATGCTAAATTCAGCAGTACAGCCTATCAATTCAATTTCGAACTGAAATTGTTTCATAGGTCTAATGGCAGTCTGTATGATTTCTCATTTAGGTTAAATCTGCAGATTTTTGAATGGAGTTTAGTGGAGTGAAATTTGAGCTTTTTTCAAATAAAAAACTTTTGTAGTTCATTTTTGGGCATCGCTGCAAAAGACACAAAAATACTGTATGTTTATGCAAATGCTCCGAACATGACTATGATGTTTGTAACCTTCCAGAGCCTTCGTCTGTCCAGCCCCAAGAAGATGGTCAGCCCTGTGAGTCCGAGTGGAGAGGCAGTGTGGAGCTGCTCCCACAGATTAAAGAAGAATCAAAACTCCAAAACATTCAGATAGAACAAGAAGCAATAGACTCAGAGGACGGAAACTGCAGCCATCACGAGCCACTACAGGGACCACATCCAGCCCTGACTGTGTGTAGCAGACAATGCTTCTCCCCACCTCTGCTAACATCCCAGGAGATTAAGGCAGAAAGTGACAGAGAGGACGATGGGAAACAGCAGCCAGCCGACACCTTACCATCCTCCACGACCGTTTATTCAAACTGCAAAGCAGCTCAGAGCAATTTGTGTGCCAGCACTGCAAAGAGTCACAAGCCACAGAAAACAGACCAGCAGGTGAAAAGCTTGCTTCGCTCAAACGGAAAACAGAACATGCTCTTACTGCAGCTCAAGAACGTGAGAACCCTGAAGCCCCCTCCGCCTCGCCCCTCTCACCCGAGCCAGAGCATCCAGAGGTGGCACAACTGCAAAGAGTGCGGGAAGGGCTTCAGCTTTGCCTGCCAGCTGGAGGTCCACATGCGCTGGCACACCAAGGAAAAGCCGTACAGTTGTACGGTATGCCGCAAGAGCTTTACCACGGTCAGCATGCTAAAGAGGCACCACCGCATCCACACAGGGGAAAAGCCCTTCCGCTGCCACGTCTGCGGGAAATGCTTCAACCAGTCGGCGCACCTCAACACCCACTTCAGGCTCCACACCAGAGAGAGGGCCAGCTGGAGCCGAGCAGCGCACTCCAAGTGAATGAAGACTCGCGGCAGGAAACTAAGCTGATGATCTGTAAACTTTGACATGCTTTAAGTGGCTAACTTTCAGGTTCAAACAGTGTATAGTAATGGTGTTTGACTGTGTTTCTTGCTTGTTGTGCAATAAAGTGTGGTACAAGAAGATTTCTGACCCATTGATTGTCTTGTTGAACTCTCTCAAAGGAATTAAATGGATTATTTTACATGCCAATTTTTTTCCTATCTAAAATGTGCAGACATGATGACAGTGGTAGATAAGAGCCCAACAAGACATGCCACATGAGCAGAAAGACAGTAAATAATTTGGAGATGGAAATGAAAGCAAATGCACCCAAAATATCATTCATGATCGTCCACAGCATAGAAAAACTGCATGAGCCCTAATAAAAACTGACAACAGACCTTTCTCATAGCAGACATTTTGACATTGGCACAGGTGTAACTAATAACAGGAATGATGGCTCGGTTGCATCAAGATGTCCCGGAAGTATTGACAGCAAGCCGGCATGCGCATACAATCCAGCAAGGGGATAGGAGCTTTACAGGCAGATACTTTCACTTGTACATGATGAAGTTTTAGAAAGGAGTGGTGGTTTCTTAAAACAAGTCCCCAGCCTCTTCAGTTGTTTGGGAGAATGCTGCATCGCTGTTTTGTTGCGAACCTTCAGAAATGTTTTGTGGACTAAGAAACTTCCCTCGACTTAAACATCAGCATGGGGGTGAGTAAATAATGGCTGAATTTTTCACTGTTTCTTGAAGATCCATCACCGTACTGAGCTTGGAATAATCATTTTTATCTGATATGGTTCTGCTACAAAAAGTATCCAGTTAAAAATTCTTGAAAGTACATCTGCACCTTCTCCCACACTGAAAAATCCAGAATCTATGAATATGAAAAGATTCATGCTCATTGAATGGTTTCACTACTGGGCACAAGATGCCTCCTGCTACCACAGCAAAGCCCATTATCAGTGTATGTGTGTTGGTGTTCCCACATCGCACTTGCATATGACCCATGATTGTCTCCAACCAAATGTAATGCCACAAAACCATCTTGTATGTACACATGTACTGAGATTTAAGTTGAGGACAGAGAAACTTTGCCTCATCAGATGATTGTAAAAACAGCCTTCTTGTCTTAAACTCTGCACTTACTGTACAGTGAAGCTCAAACATGCAAACAAGCAAAACACATTTCTCAGTGGAGGGGGGTTAATAGTAGACTCGCCTGAAAGGTGCGAAATAACATTTAAACTCCTTTCTCATGATCCATGCATGTACTAATTTACCAATACTGCCATCTTCTGGAGTTTTACTGGTACTACCAATTCTAAAATAAAGTATACAATGACTAGAAGTTCCTGAGAAAAAATGAAAATAATTGAACTCTAATTGAAACCTACATTATAGGAACTCTTCTACCATTTTCCAAAAGATGACGATTCTGCTTAATTGTAAAATAACCAAACGAGAGAAATCCTCCACATGTGAAAGGATAATCTTTATTTTTGTTGTCGTTTCACTTCACTATTCATTTATTTATATACATTTATTATTATTATTATTATTATTATTATTATTATTATTATTATTATTATTATTATTATTATTATTATTATTAT
>JBBPCS010010213.1:0-30442 GCA_037974645.1 Hollardia meadi | reverse complement strand
ATGGTTTGTGTCAAGTGGCATCCACATGAATGTCAGGATCCAGGGTTTCCCAGCAGAATATTGCACTGTAGCGAGATAGTCAATGTTATTAATTTCAACTGTCAGTAATGTTGTGGCTGATCAGTGTACATCACAATCATGCTCATTAGATGGAGCTTTCTCAGTGGTCACAGAATTATACAGTACAGTAGATTTTAAAACTTCCATTTTATGAGGCATTCCAGCTGTCTTAAAAATCGTGATACAATAAAGCTCCAGACACTTGAACGATAATTCATGCATATGTGGAATCTGTTCAAAGGCTTAATTTCCCTGATGCCATTGATATTAGTTTAATTTAAATTAGCAGTACTCACATCAAACTCACTGCATATTGTTCATCATATTGAAGGCTGATGACACTGACTGGTCATTGTCTGATTTTTGATCACATTTGTCTACGGCATGGCACTCACTAGACTCATCTGAGGACACACCAACCATAATGTCTATCTTGTTTATTGTGTGTTGAACTGCTCACACATTTACACAAAAATATCAAACACATTTGATAAAAACTGGGACAACCAGACAATGTTTGGAGAAAGGGAGTGTGCACTGCATGGTAATGGTGCATTGCATTGAAGCAAAAGTTGAGCTAGGTTCAACTTTTTTCTGGATGACCCTGCATTTTTTGCAGCCAACTGTCAGTGGTTGCAAGCAATCCAGAGATGTCAGCTGGTTTTGGTTTAAAACTGTGTAGACAGACCGCTGTTTCAGAGTGACGACACTAGAAACTGACCAAACCACAGTGCCCCTTACTGAAAAGCAAGAATCTGAGGTAAACATTAGTGGTGGTGGTGGCTGGATTAAAAATACAAGCTGTTTTATGGGGTGAGAAACCTCTCTGATCTCCAGATCTGCCTTTTAGAACCAGTGTTAGAATTGGATTGTCATTAAACCACAAACAAAATCTTTCTCCAAGCCGATATGCAAGGAATTATTATCATGTTGGACAATTCCACAGGTCGTGCTTTATTTCCAGCACCAACGCTCAGTGTCAATGCAGGAAGCATGTGCCCTTTATTAGTTTGGATATGGCTTGTGCCAATAACAACAATTAAAGTCCACATGAAACAGAAGGCAGAGTGCAGAATTGCTTCTGCATGGAGGCCGGTTTGATGACAGGAAATAGGGCATCAAGGTGGTTTTCTTGATGGGCTTGGTCCCTAGTAATCCTGAGCTGAGTTATCTAATGGGACCTTTGCTTGGCTAGCTGAGTTAGCGGTAACCGTCTAACAGCAGCTAAAACAAGTCATATTATCTGCCTACCAGGGGGCACCACAATCCACCTCGGTACCAGTTTCCCTGTCATCAAACTGGCTTCAGTTCATATTTGGAGGCTGTGTCTATAGTCTCCGTCCAGCCGTGTTCACTGCCCCCTGCGCCCGGTACAGTGAGCATCAGCTAATGGTTACTTCAGCAACAAGTAAAGCCATCTGTTCATCAGGATGTCTGAAAAATCACGGAGAGTTCAGGCAGAACAGCCGGAAGACATCAGAGGGAAAACAAGAAAATATTTTCTCCTTAATATGATCCAGTTTCACCAAAATCAGTGAGTAAAGTTGTATTTCTGTACAGTAATCAGACACACACATCCTTCTGACATGAAATATTAAGCTAGCTCTTATGTGCCATTGAAGACTGATTGATTGCTGGGTGGATGTTGTGATATTATTGGTTGAAAATGGTTAGTACTAGCTGATGTAAGAAAGTTGATAAGATGATAAAAGTGATTTTTTTGGGGGGCTCATACTGTTAAATAGGGGTCACCATGTGACCGTGGATGTGACTTAAAGGGTTTAAAAGACAAGACTTTTCTCCTGATGAATGCACACTGTGAGGAGGAATTATTGAAGTGTTAAAATTAAGAAAATAAAATATGAAAAATCTAGTGTACACAAACAAATGCTGAGCTGTTAAATATGAAGCTAGAGCCAGCAACCCTTAGCTTAGCTTATCTTATCTTAGCTAAGCATAAAGACTGTAAAATGGTGGAAGTTATACTGCATAAGGTCATATTTTGGATACTCAAGGTTTTCTCTGAAGACTTGCTTTTTGGCACTTATCTGTGAGAAAAGTTAATTAAGAAATAATATAATTAACAAAACTTAATTATGTGTTTCAAAATGCAGTGTGAGATTAAAGCTGTTCATTCCACCATGAAAGTTTGTAACGACTGAATCTGTATGATCTGGAAAAGTGCCGAATTTTCTTATTCATCACTCTAATCTCTGCAGTTTGTCAGGGGAGGACTGACAGCTTAGAGCAAAATAATGTTCAGGGTCATTACGCAAGGTCAGCTGATTAGGAGGAAATGAGAGGAAACTGTTTTGGATACACCGGCATGTAACAGCAGTGTTGGCACAGCAGAGAGCAACAACAATGGAACTATGAATGTGAACATTCCTGCAAGACATTTGTGACACTGTGAGATTCCTCAAAGAATAACAAAAGGTAAGATGATATAGAGGGAAATTAATGACTCTGCTGATAATCCTGAGTCTGGGAATGGCCAGACAAGTATGGTACATAAACTTACAAATGGCTGTTAAATTAACCTACAACCCTGCAATTCATCAAAGGAATGTGAGTAGTGGACAGCTTCCCTCCTCCAGCTCCTCTTCTCTTCCCCTCTTCTTCTCTTGTCATAATAACACCTCTCCTTATTCCCTCCTCCCACTGCTTCCTTTTCCTACTTCTTCCTTGCTTGCTCTGGTGATGAAATTATTACCTGAAACCAGCTGTGGCTCAAGAACCCTCCCATCCTGAATGGTAATATAAACATGTTCTTGTGACCATAGAATGATAGCAATATCATTTCCCCATGGTGATTAGCTGTAGCAGGATGGACAAGGAACAGATAAAGTGGTCCTGTTGGCAAGGTATCCAGTGTTGATATGTGACTGTAAACTGATCAGATACTGCATGTTTCCCACAGAAAACCATACTGAGGTTTCATTGGCTCATTTACCAAACATGTCATTTCAGATTCACATCTGTTTGGCCCAATCAGTATCAGCTGTCACTTCCTGTAGGTGCCACATAAAGGACAGCATATCATCAGCATATCATTGTCAGTTCAATTGTGAAAGCTTGATATGCTTGATTAAAACATGATTGCAGAGGCAAATGGTGAATTTCTTACCAAGAACAAGCTGATAGGTGTTCAGGTCATAGTGGAACCACAACAGTTTTTTTTCCAGGGATCTGTTTCACAAAATTTTGCATTCTGCAATCAAGCCCAGATTGGCTAATCTGGAGAAACGGGAAGATTCCCAGTGGGCCGTGCTGGTTGCTGGGCCTTAACGGGCCAGTGATAAAACTCAGTCGGAGCTGTCTTCAGTCATTCTTTTTCTCGTCTTGATGTTCCAATAAAATCAAGCGTGTTTAATATTATAAGAAGTTTTTTTGACTTGGCTCATGCAAATAGTGAAATTCAATGACATGAACATTCACGACAACCAATAGGTGTGCTCTCTCCAGCATCAAACAGGAAGCAGTAAACTTAGCAGATAGTAAACATGGAGACAGTGTTGCCAGATTGTGCGGTCAGTTGGGCTACTTTTGATTACATGGGGAAAAATAGTGTTAGGCTGGTTGATGAGATCTGGTCTGTTTTGTCAATATTTGGCAGGATTTTTCCAAATGAACTCTCATATGTTTGGTAATAATATAAAAAGACAAATTTCAGTAAACTGTGCTCACTCACTCATATTATTGACTCATTTAATTTGAGAAATATTTATTTGCCATGAGTTGTATTCAATCGTTGTAAGGGAAAACCTAACACTTTGAAGTCATTGACATTGACATTACAAAGTCAATATATTGAAGTGTAAGGTTCAACGATTGGTGAGCTATATAGCAGTGTGGGTTATAACATTTTATCTTTGCAAATATGAAGCCTTGTATGTTAATGATGTGTTTTCTATTACGTATATAATGGTTTGTAGAGAATAATGCATGCAGATTGACACAGTAAAGCATAATTTTATACCTCCAAAATAGGTTGTGAACTAAAGTGGGCTGAAAATGAACCCCTCTCAGACCCCAGCTGCAACCTTACATAACAGTATGCTATGTGATTTAACTTATGTGTCTAAATAAATAAATAAATAAATTTTTTGGAAATAAAAAAAGGTCTTAATATATATTTTTTATTCAATATTTCTGTTTGGGCCAGGAAGGCTGCTCTAGCAATGTTGATTGCCTCTGTGACAACAAGGAGGGCAGTCTCAGTTGAGTGGCCCGCCATGAATCCAGACTGGTAGGGGTCTGGATTCTACAAAAAAACAAACAGTTAGATTATGCTTAAAAGCTCAAAAGAACTGAAGAGTCATGTGATACTGTATACTCTAAATTTTAATGACTATGACTTATACATAATAGTCATTAATTAAAATATTATAAAACAAAAGAAAGTGGACTTGCAGTGGTATCTGGAAGACACCACTCATTCAGTTATTCTGAAAGGGGGCTTACTTTTTGTTTGAGCTTGAATGATGAAGTTGCCTAACATGAGAGTCATGTGGGAAGGTGTAAATCAATGAGAAACAGCCAATGCACTGTATATTGGTGCACAGTAGGCAATAAACGGCTAATGTCACAGTCCTCCATATTTTCATCCTGGTATATACACGTGTAGTAAATCCTACACAACATGCCTTTTTCAAACAATTTCCTCCCGAGGGTATTTCTTGTCTTATCAGTGAGGTGGACTGATGAGCCTTGTCATGTGATTTCAGCCCTGTGTGGTTGTTTCTTGCCAGTGTTTCCAGCTTTGTTTCTCAACATGGAGTCTCTGTCTTCCTGATGCAAAGAGAACATTGTTTCATGCTCATGCTAGCCCAAGCTTCTAGTTGGCAGCACTGAACATGATGGTGAAAGTAATTTTTCATCTGTTTTGTGCCACTAAACAAGTGAGCATTATTTGCCCAAACCCTTCTCAAATGTGTAATCTGTGTATTGTTCACTAGCAGCTGTAATTTTAGCATCAAGGTAGGAAAGATGAGAAAACCCATTTTAAGTTTTCATGATCGTTCATCTGCTTTTGCTTTTGAATGTCCTGTGTGCTTTTGAGTCCTTGGCTTTGCTAGATGGACACATGTTGCAAATATTAACTGAGATACCTGAGGTTACTATCTCTGTCCTTTAAAGCCTCCTCCTTTAGAGGAGAAGTTGTTTATCATCACAGGAAACCAAGTGTACAAATGTTTACGAATAATTAATAAATTAATTAATAATGATTTGTACAAATTATTTCCAACCTGTGAGTGCATAAATATGCACAAAGCTTTGCAGTTACACATCTATCTGATTGTGGGTGACAAAAGTTCACACAAAACTCAATTGTATTTGTGAAAAGTTTACAGTTACAAATCAGATCTTAAAGTACAAATCAACTGACAAGTTACAAGTAGTTTTGTCCCAATATGCACTTCTGGTGAATAGCCAATAGGGATGTTCTAATTAACATATAATTTGACTATCCAATAGGATTACGAGGGTCGTTTTTAGCAGCGTTTTCTTTATTCAAATTAGATCATTAATTTAATCAATCATTTCAGATAAAGTCATGAACAGACCAAAACATTGGTATCCAAGCCCAATTCCAAAAAAAGTTGGGACGCTCTGTAAAAGACAAAGACAATATATTTAATGCTGTATCTCATCAACTTCATTGATTTTTGTAAATATATGCTTATTGTGAATTTTATGCCAGCAACAGGTTTCAAACAAGTTGGGACAGGAGCAGCAAAAGACTGGAAAAGTTGTGGAATGCTCAAAAACACCTGATTGGAACATTCCAAAGGTAAAGAGGTTCATTGGTAACAGGTGATAGTATCATGATTGAGTATGAAAGGGGCATCCTCGAAAGGCTCAGTCCTTCACAAGCAAGGATGGGGAGAGGTTCACTTCTTTGTGAAAAACTGCATGGGCAAATAGTCCAACAGTTTAAGAATGTTTATCAATGCGCAATTTCAAGGAATTTGGGGATTTCGCCATCAACAGCCCATAATGCCCTCAAAATATTCAGAGAATCTGGAGAAATCTCTGCATGTAAGGGGCAAGGATGAAACCCAACATTGAATGCTTGTGACCTTCGATCCCTCAGGCAGCACTGCATTAAAAACTGACATGATTCTATGAAGGATATTACTACATGGGCTCTGGAACTCTTAGGAAAACCATTGTCTGTAAACACATTCCGTCGCTGCATCTACAAATGCAAGTTAAGACTCTGCCATGTGAAGCACAAGCCATATATCAACAGCATCCAGAAACACTGCCTACTTCTTTGGGCCTGATCTCATCTGAGATGGACTGCTGCAAAGTGAAAAGTGTCCTTTGGTCTGAGGAGTCCACATTTTAAAAAGTTTTTGGAAATCATGGACGTCGTGTCCTTCGGGAAAAGGAACATCCAGATTGTTACCAGCACAAAGTTCAAAAGCCAGCATCTGTGATGGTATCAGTTCTAAATTTGTTCTAAATTAGTTTTTCCCTGCGTGAGAGGATGCACATTGTATGCTGCTAAAAATGTCAGCAAGCTACCGAGATAGCAAGATAACCTTTCACATAATCCTGTCTCTATTAAGTCAAAATGTCTTCTGTGAAAAAAGTCTGCAGTGTCTGTAATGGCGATAGCTTGAATTCATTTAAAATTTTGTTAAAACTTTCTAACATCTAGGCTGGTTCTGGTTCTGGTTCAGAAATGAATGTGTAGTATTCCTATTCATAATTTAGTCAATCTCTTCCTATCTGCCATGGGAACAGTATGGGGCAGTTTGCTTCCCCCACAGAGTAATGACTACTTAATTGAATGTTATTAAGCCATAAATGAGCTATTCTGCAAAAAAGCCAATGGAGAGGCCGGTATTGACCGCTAATCTTCTTAGTGATGGTCTTGTTGGTTTCATGGCCACTACACTAATATCCCAGAATGACAGCGACAGTGATTTATTGATACTGAAAGGTCATCAGTGTTGTTCATTTCCTTGTGACCTCTGTGTGTGTGTGTTGCTCCAAAGTTGCCCTGAGGTCCTCCAGCTGATGTTATGACTGAACAAAAGAATGTGAGATGGCTTTACAAGGGCCATTTGTGAATGAGCAAAATCATAAAACTAATGGTGGAGGTCAAAGAATCGGAAGTTCCAAGCATAATGATGGTACAGATTTTGACATTTGATGCTTGGACTACATTTTTAATTGTCTCACTTTTTTTCTTGGTAGGCAATATTTCCAAAGCTTACTATTCATGGCAGTGTAGCCTCTTAAACAAAACAATCTCCAATGACAGCGATAAAACAACTACTATGATTCATGTGCATGCACCTCTACATTGACACCAGATTTAAAGTGGCGTGATAAGAAAATCTAGCATTTTAAGGAAATAATAAGAAATACTGCAGATGGACATCAACCCACGGCCTCGCTAGCCGTGCCAAAGGAAAATGGAAAATACTCAATGATGCGTTAAACATCTGTAGGGACTCACCCCAGAGACTATAAAACCTCTGTGACACTGAAACAAACGACAAATCAGCTTCACTGATGGCAATTTTTAAGTCAAAGTGTTTGTTTCTGAACTCTGCAGATTGGTTCATTGCTGATGATCTCAGCTCAGTTTAGCTTCTGTTTATTTCAAACAAACTGCTGTTGCTGCTGCAAGAAACATAAATAACATCATGTTTTCCAAGAAAGACGACATCACCTGGTGCGGAATTGGGAGAAGTTGTATCCAACATTTTTTTGTAACTTGACATTCCCAGATCTCTGCGCACTTTTTCACTCTTTACATAGCTGCTTTCAATAGTTTGCAAGGTTGCATTAGCTGTGGGTAACAAGACGCTAAGACTCAACTAACAGCAACAGAGGCAACTCCCAGATGCTAAAATCATTTCAAAAACAAAAAGTAAATATGACATGGATTTAGCTCAGAGAGCATAAAAGAGTAGATAAGTGTAAGAGTGAAGATTAAGGAGAGTTAAGAGATTAGAGAGAGAGAGTAGACTGCGGATGTCGGCCTCAATGTGCATCACTGGAAGTTCCAAAAAACACTGCAAATATGTATTTGCAAAACTGTAATTCCTGTTTGTACAACTGACACCGATTTCTGTTAGGAACAAGAATAGCGAGTAAAACACTCAGACATCAGATGACAAGTCATACAACCAAGTTTATTTGAAACATACTAGGGCCTTGACTCACATCGGAAAAGTCCGCAGGAGAACTTCAGCACTTCAGTTTAAAGTCATATTGTTTTCTGCAGGATGATCACAGCAGCAACTGCCACTTGCTCTCTCAGACTATGAGATGAGATTCCACTGCATCATCAGAGGCAGACGGGCCTCTCTCTGGGAGAACAAAACCCTCTCATGTTTTGCATAAATCACATCCACACAGATCACACCGATGACTGGACTGAGATTTCACTCTTTCGACTCTCATTCTATTCACTAAAGATTTTAATAGGTAGAGGGATGAAAACAACTGCTTCCAATCAATCCACGGTCCCAACTGTGGATAGTTAGATAGATAGATGGATGGATGGGAGAAGGGGTGGTCTGGTCTTTCTCCAAAGGCTGTCCTTCATTATCTAATCTGCACATTTCAAATTAGGAGCTCAATAGATACCTTCCATTCCCCCTTGAATGATTAGATCTCAGAAGCCAGCTGAGGCCCGAAGGATGGTTAGTGTAGCCGGGCAGAAATGAGAGTAGTGGGAGAGAGGGAAACACAGAGAGACAATCTATTAAAATGCAAATGAAAGGCAGCCTAACAAAGTACTAACCATCATGAATTCCAATCTTGGGTCGCTGCAAATTTACCTCTGCTGACCGAGATCTCCATCAATCAAACTACTCCGATTATTAGCTGATTAATTAGGCTTGAAATAGTCCAATTGTTAATGAGCCTTAAAATGACATTTGCAACAGAAGTAAGCATAACGAAAGCATGCCAGTAAAGGATTATAGCTAATATCATTTGCAGTCTTGTAAATCCTAATCAGCTTAATAAGCAGCAGTGCATGTTCTTACTGTTGGAGAGCCAGATCAACCCAATCTCCCTTTTGTTCCATAGAGCTGACACAGACTAACACCATTAAGTTTTCAAAGACCTCTAATCTACTTTTATAGAGCCAATAATTTCCACTTGTCACTACCAAGTGTCCTGAGCTTGCAACATATCATGTATAATCATATTAAAAACAAATACCTGTATGTATAGTTCAGTTCTCACTCTTCACACAAACACTATTAAATCTCCTCATCATTCTTGTATTCATAGTCAGAGAACAGAGGTTCCCTCCGGGTACTCCGGCTTCCTCCCAGAGTCCAAAGACATGCAAATTAGGTTAATTTGGGCGGCTGTGACTCAGAAGGTAGAGCAGTCGTCCACTGATCGGATGAGTCGGTAGACTTCACTATATAAATGCAAGTCCACTCTAAATTGCCCATAGGTGTGAATGTGAGTGTCTCTATACAGTATGTCAGCCCTGTGATGAACTGGCGACCTGTTCAGGGTGTACCTCTCACCCAATGTCAGCTGGGTCCGGCTCCAGCTCTGGATAAGTGATGATAGATAATGGATGGATGGACAAAGGGGATGACCTTGTTTCTCCCAATAATACTAGAATTTCCCTGCAGTTCATACCAAATTACAAAGGAAATTATTTGGAAATTCTAAACACTAAAATAAAGTGTTGACAATCAAATTTAAGTGGTAAAAATATCCTGCAACATCAGGCTCAGTGGAGACCAGCCAGTGACCGTATAAAATATGGATCGAGCTTCCCGGTCTGAAAACTGAAGCCAATGCGAAAATGCCTTAATCCTGCATTCTTTCTAATGGCCAGCAGAGGGCAACTCCACTGGTTGCATAAGAAATCTGATTGTACTTAAAGCTAATGAGAAAATGACTCTACTTCTCACTTGATTTATTACTTCAGTGAAAAGTTTCCAAATGACTTTATGGTCTCGGTCACTAGTTTCAAGTCTTCTTCACACAGCATGAGTTTCAAGTTGGAAATTATGGACCCCATTTAGAGAAAAATAGATGAAAAAGAGGGATATGCTTTAGTGCAGGGCTACTTTGTGTTTGACAAGTCACTACCACGGAGTGCCATACCCCACAGGAGAGCAAAGCAGATATCCAACAAACCTTCCGTCAACAGAGAAACTACATGAGCACCAGCTAGTGGTGTCTGTGAACGTGACCTGCAGATGCTGTTTGTGGAGCTTCTCAACTCTACAAACTTTGGAGCAAATTTTTCATTTGCCATCTCCTCCTGGGCCTGTCTAGTTCGTAGCGCTGGTTAACATCATAGGTAGACAAACACTAGCATTTAACAGACAGACACATGGAATGCCTGGAAGGGTATGCGAATCCTCTTCCTTAGAGCAATTTGAAAAACATGTGTGAACACCCCCTGTTACATCTAAGACGGGATATTGTGATCATACCTCTGCCTTCTGCTATCGAGGGATGGGAGGACGACCTGAATAAGTGACCTCAGATAACGTACACTATATTTAGCTACTTCATTGACTCCGTTGCTGCAGACGGTGAAGCGATGAAAAGCTCTGAGGCGTATCGGTAACGTTACTTCCACAGTAATAATGTGTTTTTTAAAGGAGGTGGGACACAACCTTCTCTACCTTAAAGCAGATATAGAGCCTAGTCAGAGCCTTGAAGTCCAACTGGGACTGGGTTTAATTTCAATGCCAGGTATTGCAGGGCAGGGTGATCTGCAGCCACGCAGTTGCAATACTGTGGAAAATAAAATGTTCTGATAGTTTTATTAACTTTTTTAAATGCGTTTTGTAATGTGCCCAAAAACAAATTTGCACTCATACAGCATTTTAGTGTCTTCCAGTTTAGGTTTTTCAGCCACACTCTTTTGGATTCCTCGTCTGTATGTAGGCAATAGAAACTGTACCGTTGGTCACAGGAACAATCTCTTTTTGTTTTGGCTGCATGTTCAAAACACTGTTGTTGAAGCCACAAATTTAGGTGAGCTTAGTCTGGTTGTTAGCACAACCGCGAACAGCGCAACAAGTATCAGAGCTCCGCAAGGACCTTTTAGAAAATAACAGTTACTTCTGTTAAATATCTGTTAAATATGTTGCTAAATTGAAGGTGAATTACTTTAGAAAGGACCGCTGTTGTCCACCAGCCACCATGGTTAGCCACTAGGACTATCGACTGTGGGCTATCACACCGGAAGTTACACCCATAATCATTTCTACAGTAGCACCCCCGAGAATAAGGTGGATAGCCAATCAGAGGCAGAGTAGAGGCGGGTCATCCTGCAAGGCATATTGGGAAGGCACATCCAGTGAGTCAATATGTTCAATGCTCACTGCAAAAAAGCAAGATTCAACATCTATAATGCCAAACTTGAGGCTTAAAACCAAACCCCCAAAGAGTGCCAGTCTTTGAAGCCAATTTGACATAGTGGTCAAACCATGTAGTTAGGTCACGGGATTTGAGCACCACAACCCCTGCAAAATGTTTCATTATACACTATTTGGTGACATTTGGAAAGTCTAAAAGAGCTGAACAAATACATCATTTTAACCCCCTTTTAAGTTAGCGGAGAGCTAAACTAAAGTTAGTGGCTAGGCCAGTGGAAGTCTCTGATGGTCATGCTCTCTGGGCCCCACAGAGTGGAAGATTCACAGAAAATCTGGGTTCTTTAATACCTGGCAAGTTTTTGGCTTTATCGGCCACTGAGCAGCTTTCATAGGAATGAACAGATCTCCGCCTCCGACGCTGTGTTCAGTTCTCATTAGTTCACAAACCAATGGGTGATGTTATGGTGGGTTTACACTTGAGACTGTTATCTGCCCTTGCCAGATATAGCTGTGAAAGAACAATATTCTGTAAAGTCCTGAAAGTAGCACTTCATATATGGTTACTACTGGTTATCTTTATTTAGAATGAATATTAAAAGGTCTCAGAATTACTGATTTATTGATGTCAGAATGCTGTCGGCCCCTCAGGACCCTGCAGTGGCATTAGGTCAGATCACTTCACGGCCCTGAGGTCAGTTAACCTCCCATTCACCTCCACTCTGAACCTCCCGCAACAATTAAGTTTTTCAGTCCCTCGAGGTGTGTGTGTGTGCGTGTGTGTGTGTTCCTCTTTCTCTGCAGATATCCCTTATGTGATTAGTGTTCATTTGAAGTTCACACAGTGTACGCAGAGCCAAAGTGCATATTGCAGTTCTGGAGGCATGTTGATGTGCACCCTGTGTCAGTCTCCTCTACACACCCCCGGCACTCTGAGTGTGTATCGCATCAATCCCCTTGTGTGTGTTTTCATTGGCAGCATTGTTTAGAGGTCTATGGAATGGCAGCGACGTGTCACACTCAGTCTTCTTTTGGCAGGCAACAATGTGATATTTCCTATTATCACCAGGGAATCAGCAACTCGAGCAACAAAGAAAACAGTGTTGACTTTATGTGGAGGCAACCGGAGAGTCACACTACTGAGGACAGCTACACATGAAGTGTTAAATCTCATGCAGGCACAATAACACAAGATGAGGAGGAAAAAGACCCTTCGACACATCCTTCACACTCAGACTGCTGGTGGATTCGATGTTGGGATGAAGATAATATGATGAAAAATGGAGAGGAAGGCCCTACATTGTCATTTAACTATAAGACAGATATCTAATCATATTAATATCAGACATATTAGAAGATAAATGACAGCACTCTTTGTTTTCCTGAACAGGCCGTGTATCTTTACTACAGGCAATGTCTATTTGACTGAGACGTGTTTAAAGGAATTTGAGGAAATACACTTATTTGCTGTCTTTTGGAGAGAGATTAATGATTAATTAAAATCACAAAAATCAAAATACATTGTGTGTGTAATTATTTATGTTTATTTATTATTAGATTTAATTCTGCATTTCTTTTCACATTTCTATATCTCACGTAAGACATTGAGGGCGTGTCACACTATTATGTCATGGCTTTTGGATTTTCATTGGCTGATCAGTCTGGCTTGGTTATGATAAATAATAAGGTAGTCGTCGAGATTCTTGGCTAATGTAGTTCAAAAGTAATAACCTTTCTAGCTGGGAGTTAAAGGGTAACAAACACAAAATACAGCTGAAGAGAATATCAGTAGTTACGCAGGTATTTAGTTATAAACCAAAGTAGAGGACAAATTAAAAATGCGGACCTGAACGTTTTGTTAGGCTAACGCTTGTCGTGACATTTCACTCAAACTCCGAATGCCACGATTGCTCTGGAGGAAATATCAGAGGATCACCAGAGTCAGTTGGAGTCATCCTCTGAGCACCATGATTGTCTGTAAAAAAAATCCATCCAATAACATCGAGCATCGCCCAGTGGACCGTGGAGGCAGTGGTACTGCCAAATGAAATGGTTTTATTATTATTGTACTACAGATAGTTATTTTATATCTAAATGTGTTAAAGAATGTTGTTTTAATAGTTTAATGGTGTGTATATTGGTTTAGCAGTGTAAGAAAATATTATAAACTTGAGTACCAGGATTTTATGTTTTGTGATACTGTATCCATTCTCAAAAACAGTATCACAGTTTTTAATGAATAGTTTCTCAGTGTTGTAGAGAATGAACACCACACTCTCCTGGCAACATATCCTCCAAAGCTGGTAAAAACTCAACTTTTTGGCATATGGTGGTGTGTTTGTTGTGTGTGGGTTTACTAAAACAATTTTGCCAAAATTAGATTTTGTAGAAAGACCACCGCTTCGCCCAGCTAGGACTTTGTTAAGGTGCTGGAAAGTATGATGAATCCAAACAAAGCAGAGATTTCCACTTAGTTCTATGCAGTTTTTCACTTTAATGTGAACTTCCGGTCTATCCGACCTTCTTCAGGGCATACACAACTAACAATGGACAGGCAGGCCAACAAAGCCAATCACACTCAAATCATTAGCAGCATGCAGCACACCTGTGTGCACCCCAGTGGCAGAGGCTCCACCCCCTCCCCCGGGAAATGCAGTCTCTAGATACCAGTGAGTACTGTGAATCACAGGGACTGGAGCCCCACTTGTTATAAAACACAATAAAGAACATTAAAGTACAACATGGGGTGAGCACAGTGAGTATAGACAAAGCAACGTAATCAGGAAGCACCTAATAGTAAAATCCAACAGTTACATGGCATAATGAATGGGGCCCTGAGATGGATCAGGCATAAGTCATCATGAATCAGAGATCCCCCATCTAGTATAAGAAAAAATGGAGAACATCACATAACAAAGATAGAATAAAAGGTTATGGAGGGAGCTTCATCCAAAAATTTGATAAAGAAAAAAAAAAATTCAATATATCGCCTAGCTTACAGTATTGCAATATATTAAATCGGTACCCTCTATTGTAATTAATATCATTATCGCCAGATTTGGTTCAAAATAAAATTTGGTCATCATTGCTTGTATTAGAATGAACATTGATTGACACACAATGATATTGCAGGCCACTATGCCCCCCCCCCCCCCATTGGCGGCTGGACCCTTTTTCCCTCTTTAATGGCGGCCCTGCCAGTTACATTTGAAAATCACCAGATAAACGGGTTCTCCTTCTACTAGATAACAGCTTACTAAAGTCTGCCACATCCAGCGTTAAGCAGTGGCACAAAATAGTTTTTGAAACGGGAAAAGTGAGTTGGGAGACAACCCTGAGCCAGTAAAAGCTCCAAAGTATGTGATGAGGAAATATAACCATGACTACATTAACTATAGATTCATAATCTCAGGCTTTAATGCTGAGCTGAAAGCACAGTGCGTTGAATGTGGTGAAATCCTATCATTTTTTTGTCCGTTAGTCATGTAATTTTTTTTTTTTGGTCATTTATTTGGGAAAGTGAATTTTTGAGAACCCCATAGGAGACAGGGCTGTCTTCATGCTAAGCTAGGCTAATAGCTAATTGCCTCTGGTTCAGTACATAACGCACAGACATGAAGGTGACGTCTCATCGAACTTTTTTTTTAGTAACAGCAGGTATGGTTGTTTATTTCTTATCAATTTAAGCTGCCAGACGTTAAAATTGATAAAAAGAAATGTAAAAACAAGAGAAGAAGCCAGATAACCCCCTAAACTGTATTCTTGACAGAGCCTCTGAAACATGAGGAGAGGGCCTTTTAATGGAAAAACACCATAAATTCATGGTTGTCTAGAAATATAAGAAATATGTATTCACCATTTTGGCATGTTTTAAGTAATGATGCACACAGCCAGGGTGTCATTGTTTCCTCACATCTTTAAAGACCATGACCTCATACACTGTCTGCAACAGAGTCCTAATGACAGAACCCAGCACAGGCACCACTGCTAAATTCACCATTTAAAGAAGTTTGGCGTGGTTTGACGAACGTCTCCCCAGTCTAACACAGCTCGGAAGGGAAACAATAACAAATACAGCGCGAGCCAATTATACAGAAGGGGGGAAATTAATTGGGCAGAGGAGGATTCTGGTTACAAGTACATCTGTGGAAGTTGTTGTGACTGCTCAGCAGTTTAGCTGCATTGCGACAGCGAGGCGGAGAGCTGGTTACCAGCAAACAAGTGGCTGGACTGGGAGCGAAACCCCTCTCCCTCCTTGCTTCTCATTCTTCCTCCATGTTCCTTATTCTGACCATCATTTATTTAGCTTATGTGCTACAACTACACCTGCTTTCATGTTCGACTCATCATGTTTAAACTGATGCATTTCTTCAGCAGCAAACTGGCAGCGACAGTAAACTTCACCATCATAAATATTCAACCACTAGGAACAAAAAAAATCTAGTCCCTGTTCCTTAACAGACCGTCCACACTGTTTCTATGTTCTAATGGAGATCCATCTGAAACTGAGCAGACAGCAGCCTGAGCTTCATCTGTCACAGCCTCCTTCTCAGAGCATAACAGGTGGATCCCTGTTGATTTAATATGCAGTGTCCCCCTGTGGCCTCTTTTAAGATTGACACTAACTCATCAGTTTGGTTATGTTGCCATCTAGAGGTGAAGGATTCACACATCACTCGTTCATCAATAGGCGGTACAGTCGGTTTGATGTTTTGTTTGAGAGATGGAAAGTTAGAAATGTAATTATTATTATTATTATTATTATTATATGTTATTATTCAGGATTTTTTTAATGTTTGACAGTAATAATGAAACACATCTCTAAATGACAAACATATAAAAATGTAGCAGTCAAAAAGCAGACCTTTAAAAAAGAATTGTACTGGTTATTTATAATCTCATTTTATTCTATTCTATGTTTCTTTTTGCTTTAGACTAAATTTTATTTTCATTTCTTCAGCTTATGAAAAGCAATTTGAATTGCCTCTGTGATAAAAGGTGCTTTACAATTAGTTACCTGTGAGCCACTAGAGGGCGCTGTGTGCAGCACAGTGACACTGATCTGGTTTTATGGAACCCCTGACTGTAGATTCCTTCATTTAATTGCCCCCCAAAAAAGGGCTAAATCTGCATATGTTTTAAAGCAGATGAGATGACTGTTATCAGCTGCTGTTTGTGACTCCATTAACTTCAGAGCAGGTGATATTTGGAGACACGTCTCGGGACCAAACAGGTAAGAAAAACATGCCAGCATAAAAATCGGTTGTAAAATCAGTCTTACAAAAAAGAGAAAGTTTCTAATGCAGGTTTCTGCTAAAAAGAAATGTGCTTCTCACCTCTGTAGAGAAAAGTAGTAAATTGCTTATCAGCTTCAAGAAGTTCTAGTTTTTGTCCTCATTTTGGTATTGCTGGATGTCTGTGAATCTGCCTGTGTTAACAGCCAGCCTGAAAAATTTGCATAAACAATTTTTATTATCTTGAGCAGATTGGTTTTGAAAGGGACACCACACTCTGTTGAGCTGTTTTTTTTCTGTCCATCCACAAAGACCTGAGATAAATTTTGTATTATTTGTTTCAAGATATTAAAACCATACTGAGGCCGTCAAAGGAACAACTCCAGTCCAAATGTCTCTTACTGGGATTACTTACATTTTGTCAAACAGATTATCAGGACACTTGCGGGTTAGTGTCTCAGGTTTTGTCCTTTAAAGGGCAGTCAGCTCGACATGTACAGTATGTCCTCAGAGCTGCAGGCCTGTGTGTGTGTGTGTGTGTGTTCATGTTCTTTTATTATGTAAGAAAGAAAGAAAAGAAAACAAGAGTTTTGGAGAGGAGACCAAAGAGTGTCAAACAGCGCTGGAGAATGTATGTGTATTTGTAGAGGGTGGCGGGTGAGTGGGAGGAGATTGTGTAACCTGTCGAGGACGAAGAACATGTGGTTTCCATGTAGATTAACCTTTGATTCATTTGCTTCCCAAAGTATGTGTGGCTGCCACTCAAAAGGCTGAGTGGGTGCTGCAGCAGGCCAGACCTACAGACAGGACTGATCAGCTCTGTGGTTTGGAGCAAGATGGAAGTCTCCAAATGATATTATCTAAAGTGGCAATTGGAAGGATTAGTGTTTAATTCTTCTGTTTGAGATTAATTTGACAAAACAATCTTACCTCAAGGCCCATTTAGAGCTTTCAATCATATCACGTGATCTTCATCAGCAGGTGGACTCGTCCAGTGGTCGTGGATATGTAGATGATCGAGATTAAATTGGGAGCACTTTGAACTTTAAAGTGCATTTTCCACCTTCTTCATTAGCAGATGGGGGAAATCTGACTGTATTCTAATGGTCAATAAATTACCTATTAGTTGGCATTGCTGTAAATGTCTGGTAATCAAAACAAAATGTCCTCCAAACAAAGCAATATTAAAAAAATATCTCATCACTGTCCAATGAAAACCACTATGTGTCCATATTTGAATCAATTATTGGACACACGTAAAATTAATCTGCAACAATTCAGTCTTTTTAAAGCATAAATACCAATGTGATGTGCTGCTTTTCTCTCTCTTTTACCTAATGAAATGACAAAATAATGACAAATGACAAAATTGGAGATGTGACCTTAGGTTCAGGGAATAGTAACCAATTTCAAAAATAAGCAATTAAAATAATCCTTGATTGCGGCCTTTTCTTGCCTCTGAGTGGTTCTCTATACTCCAGTTTTAATGTGTCAACAGACAAATGATTTATTTTCTGAAGCAGCCAAGTCTCAGATCCAGTTCAAACACATTGGCATATGGTGGCTCTTGTGCAGTTTTCTATAATCTCGTCCATGTTGGCAGCTGAGCCAATTCTATCTGCCAACATCATGTGACATCATCGAAGGCTCCAGAACAGCTTGTGCGATCAGCTGCTCTTTCTACGGTCAAGAATAAAGTTTGAAATATTTTTGTTTAATGTGATTTTTATTTGTTGTCAATTTGATTTAAGCAAATTAACATTTGATCATCGCTCACTTATTATTTACAATCTACACCTCTCCACTTTTGTCATCTATATATATTTTGATCCTTCTTATTTTTTGTGTGGCCTGACCTGTTTCCAGGTCACCATGGAGGGGCGGAGGTCCGATGGTGCCGTACATCCTGCTGGATTCACATTCTTCACATATATTTTATAATCTATGTCTTTTGTCGTTGTAATGTGTACGTTCTGTAATTTGATGGTCTGTTCTTCCTGTCTTCTGACTTGAATCGAGGGTCTAGGACAGAGAGTGTCGTACAATGTACAGCTTATAAAGCCCACTGGGGCATTGTGATTTGTGATTAAATTAGGTGAGGCATTAGTAGCCTAATAAAGACGCTAAACTGGGATGGGCTGTCACCATAGCAACCTGTGACTTTCTCTAATCTATGTCAGGAGCAGCAGTATCTCCACCTCCTCCTCTCTGTCTGGGTGCAGTTTCTACAGCGACGCTGTGAGTCGGTCTGGTGATGTGTGGGACGGCGGCAGCCCTGGCTTCCACCCAAACACCATCCTGAAACACAAAGAGCACTCAGCCACCGTCAGTGTGGATCATGCAGAGCTGCTCCTCCAGTGATCCACACATGATGCTCTGTCCCTGTGAATGTCTTCAGTCTGCTCCGCTCATGATGACATGAGGCGCCTCCTGAACCACAGCCACATTAAAACAGTCTGGGACTCTCACGATGACATTTTATTTTCATTCGACATAGCATTTATTCATTTATTTGTTCCATATTGCTATGAGGAGTTACAGTAGTTCAAGGCAGTTATAAATCCCAGACGTCCCCTGCTACTGAACAGTGGTCTGTCAAACCACCAGTTACAGTTCAGAGTTTAGCTTCCCAAACTATAAAGACATCAGGAGAACACGGAATACTTGTGATTTTTGCACAAATAATTTGCTAAATTTAAAGATTAAAAAAAATCATCAAGTGTTTGCGGCTACTTGCCTTATCACTATTGTTGTGTGCGTCACATCCAAGCCACAGACCCCTGACCAGTAAGACCCAGCTCTCTGAATAGCTTTCCAGGAACTGAGGCTCCTCCCTCACATGGAAGCTTTTACCGGCACCGTTTCTCTTTTCTGTACTTTGTTCTCGAAACTATGAGGGCTCTCTGATACTAGCTCGTACATAATCACTGTAACGGATCACATGGACCTTAATTCAGGTCTTGATCAGTTCAAAAACTGTGCGACCCATTTGATTTGATTAATCATGTGGCAGAATTTCAAACATCAACAGTTTTAGCATTAGGGTAAAGTTTTTAATTGTTTTTATTTGTCAATGAATAAGACTAAAGTCATGCTAGCAGCGCTGTGAGGCTCCACTCAGGCACCGACGAGATCATGTGATCTGGTCAAAAGCTCCAGAAAAAGCAAGTAAGTGAAGCTTGAGTTGAGGGTTAAGTGAAGAGCACCGTGTGTGGCTGGTCACCTCACAGTATGATGTGTGTTGTTTGACAGTGATGGAGACAAAATAACTAGTAACATGAATCATACGTGGGGCGCCCTCATAGCTCACCTGGTGGACCGAGCGTACAAGAAAAAAAATACATAAATAAATTAAAAAAAACATGATTCATATGGAACTTCATACAACATTCTGTAACTTAAACTAACTATTTAAAGAGCCCCTCCGGACATGTATTAAGACATATACAAATAATCTGCTTGGAACAATAATGTGCGTCTGACATGTTTTTGCAGCAAATAGAAAAAAAACTATAATTTTCACATTAAAATCCTAAAAAGGAATCTACTCCTTTTCCTAAAGTCCAGTGACTGTGCACTGAAAACTTCAGGACTGGCTTCCAGAATATTTGTGATGTCACAAATCATGCTCGTAGGCCCGCCCCTCAAATTCATATTTTTAGTGAGCATAGAGAACCCTCTTACTTTCAGTTTCAGACTGTGCACCAACATCATTCTACACAGTGAAGCTCAAACACTCAACAAGAAGAAAAACATATTTTTGAGGGGAGGGGGACTTTAAAATCAAACATAAATGAATGAACTCTCTATGCTTACATTCATGTCTATCCAGACTCATATCTGTAGTGAATTTAATAAAAAGGCAATAAGTGTGGATCTTGGTGTATGATTCCAGTGAATAATATCCAGTGAGAAACATGCTGTCTTTACTTACACACTAATTAGTTCATCCGTGAGTCCAAGTGGACATTTGTGCCAAATTTGAAGAAAGTCCCACAAGACTTTCGTGAGATATTGCGTTCACAAAAATTGGAGAGACATATTGACGGACGGATAACCTCAAAACGTAATGCTGAAGGCATAAAACTCGAAATTTCGACTTGGCCTGTAGGAAGCTTAGCCGAGGACGGAGTTTGTCTCGAATGTGACCGTGTCAGAGGTCAGAACTGTGAACTATCAGAAATCCAATGTCCATTTTCTTCAACAGAAAGTGATCAATGTAAATATTAAATCAAATCTATTCATCCAAATCGCTCAGTGCTTGACTAATCCAAAGTGTTGCTTACAGTTTTATCTGTAAATCCGATTTAAGAGGATTTTTCTGCAATGCAAAGCCGGCCTGAACCCCCCTCCTTGACTGCCCCTTTTTTGGTAGAGAAGTGGAGCTTAACAGAAACCGTTCCAAGAAATGGTTCTGATCTTTATTATGGGGTATTTCATCCACACACTTTTTGTTGTTGTTGGACGTGAAGCCTGAGTCTGCAGGCTATAACAAATTAGTGGGAGCTGATAGAGCATAATGAATGAATACAACATCTATATGAAGGGGTTGGAACTCATAATAGGGAATGCATAAATGTGCCTGAAGAGGCAGAGTACATTTCAGTTAAAGCATGCCTGGGATAAGTTTAAAGTCAAATCTCATAAAAGATAACCGAGCAGCTCACCAGCCTCTTGTAAAATGTGTCGCACACCTCAGGCCAAGAAAATAACGAGTGTGAACAACAGTTGAAGATTTAATAACTCATGTTTGGCAACTTTATTGTTTTTGCAAATATGCTCACAGACAACCAGCTTTCAAAGACTGACACGACGTGTGCCAGCGAGCTCACAGCAGTAACATGCTCAGCACAACTCCACGTGTTCTCGAGTGAGAGAAACATCGGATACACAAATAAAAGACGAAAAGGTGAGAAAAAAAAGAGCGCAAAGGTGACAGAGAGCAGGATTATTGTTAACAGTAAATCTGTACAATGCCATTTAGCACAGTTCATCTTTTCAGTGAATAATGTAACATCCAACATCTAGCTCTGATTAAAGCAGATGCATAGGACAGCACATTGTTTCCAACATTATAAAAACTATATTTCATCAGGTTTATTTGCTGTAGAGAAACTTTTCTTGCTTTATCAAGATCCTTTTTATGATATAACAAGATATTTTTCACATTATTATGACATAACTCTCTGGCTATCGCTACATGCCGGAATTATTTTCAAGAAACCTCTCGTGCTGTAACATCATATCCATCATCTTGTCATTTTGAGGCCTTTTAAAAAATAAAAATTAAAAAATGTTATGTCATTCAAATGTTATAGGATGAGTATATTGTGATAATGAGGTCCAGTCAGTGCCTAAAGAGATACTGCAGTCTTGATCAGTCAGACATCAGAACTGATGGTTTTGAACCGTTTTCAGATTATTTTGAGCATCTTACTTTCCACAAGTAAAGAGACCTTATTAAAATTCATATTGACGTTTGTGTTAAATGACTTCAACTCCAACCTTACTCATAACTTTATTTCACACTATATGTCTAGGTAAGGACAGTAATGCAAAAAAAACCCCAAAAAACAATGATGCAATATTTTTGTTTATTCAACATTTGTTTTTTAGCTGCCCTTAACAAACACCATTTCCCATGAGCCCCTACCTACACCATTGCAGGTTAAACGTCACAGCTCACAAAAAAGGTCATGAGCGAGACATCAGAGGTTACATTTCAAAGATTGGAAAAATTACTTTATTACTTTAGATTACTAAATAATAATAATAATTACTCTAAATTACTTTAGAGAGAGTGTTGGTGAATTTATGGTTGAAGCCATGTAAACAAAATAAAAGTAACCATGACGAGAGCTGTAGCTTTTTGTATGCTCGTTAAGTAAAAGTTGGTTTAACTTTAAAATGACGAAGCTTTCAACTTCTTACACAAATTGCTCTTGTGTAACCTCAGGGACACGCTTCCTTTTTTCCAAGTCTCTCAACTCAACTTTATTTATATAGCACGTTACACACAACACAGATTTAAAAAAAATCTCTAGCTAATGTAGGCTACACTGTCCTCTCTTTAGGCACCAACTGGATCTGTTTCTCATAACAGTAGGCCAACCTATAGCAAGAAACATTTTTTCTTTTAACGAGATACATTTAAATAGTGTAAAACATAAGATAAAGTGATAAAGCAATGACAAGAAAAATATATCATAAAATGAAAAGGATCTTGTTAAAGCAAGTTTTTCGATGATATTTGGAGCAAATATTTGATGTAATGGAGGTGGAAATATGCATCAGTAGATAAGAGAACTAATACGTACCTCACAATCTCTTCACAACAAATAACTGTAACATTCAGCAGGATTTGCCACAATAAGAAGAACTTGTGTTAACAGTTTCACTACAGAGAGCTGGAACTGGGTGCGTATGTTCTACTAAGGCATGGTCAGTGGCTACACTGCAGCTGCTTTACTGCAGGACAGGCACACCAAACTTCATCAGGTCACCTCGTAAGGCAAAGTTCACATAAAAGCACTTAATAAGAGAGAACACTTGTCTCTGTCAGCACTGGCACCTCGCTCAAACATAATTTACTAAATCAAACAAATAAATAGGCTCATAATAAATAGGCTGAATCATAAGTTATCACACTGGAAAGGAAACATAAAGCAGGATCAGAGTGCAAAACACTGGAATGATAGTAACATTAAGATTTGACTTCTTTTTACTTAAAAGACAGAATGTAACAATTCTCAAACTTGGCGTCAGAACCCCACAACTTCATTAAATATGCAGATTCAGGCAAAGACATACTTGATATTCGATGTTTTTCAAATAAGACAATACTGCATAGCTTGGTTTTAATATAACCCATTTGGAACTGGCTCCATACTCTGAAAAAAAAAAACTAAATTATGCAGTATTACAATTCACATAGCTTAAGTCATGACATTTTGGAATGTTAAAATGTTGGTAGAAAAGGTTTGATTCTGAACTCTGAACTCTGATTTACATCATCATTCTGGCCAGCAGCAATGGAAAATGAACTAAACTGTGTATTAAGACAGTGTGTGTTAAGACATCAGGGTTACACATGTCTGTGACGGAGATACGAATAATGATCTGGGTTGCAACATGGGTGCATACTGAGGATATTCTCAGTAAACGGCAAAAGTTTTCTATCATTGTCTTTATCCAACTGGGAAAGAAGGGCTGACTGTTGTGTTACCACCATGAAGGCAATAAGATGCTAAGGCAGATTTACAAAGCCCGAAAGCCTTCAGCGAAAGGCTTAAAGTGAAAGTAGACGGTATGGTGATACCACTAACACTCTCTTCAAATGGTTTCGAAGGTGACTAGAGAATGGCCGAGCACATGACTACATGCTCCTGAAGCAGTAAAAGCGGAGGTCTGGGATAAATGGTTATATATATATACTGGTTGAGTTTTTAGACTAATTAATTCATCAGAACAACATTTTATGATGGCAACAAAAAAACCTTACTTTTACATTTTGGGAAATGTTGAGGTGAATTAGTCAATTTGTGACAATCAGGTGGGGAGGAAAAACATGAGACTGTGGCGCTGCCGATAATGAATTTAGTTTGACAATCACCACTGTTATTAGTAACACCTGTCCTCGTCCTGCTGATGAGTCAAAATGTCTGCTGTGAAAAGTGTTAAATAAGATCATTAACACTTTCTACAGAGATCACATCTATAATGCGTTATGGGGGCATTCATAGTGTATTTTAATGCATTCATAATGCTTTATGACTACATTTATAAACACACATAATGCTTTCTGATGCACTATATTAAGTCATAAAACATTATAGATGTGACTTATGAGGAATTATAAGTTCAAGTGTCTTATGGATCCTATTGACTAAGCTTTTATACATTATGACTACCCATACTCACCTATGCACACCTCAACAATCAACTGTAAGTTAAGTTATAGTCCATGCAGTGTCATAATATTCTCTTATAATGCTTATAATTCTTTGAAATACATGAAAATGCATTACATTTTACTGACCACCAACAATGAAGCATTATGATGAAGCATATGTGTGTATAGATTAGTACAGGTATTCATAATGTATTATAAGCCGCATCAGTCAACCTCTAGTTTATAACTGGTCAAGAGCATCCTTAAGACACTTGAACATTCCTTATAAGTCACATCTATAATGTGTGTTTGAGTATAGTTATAAAGCATTATCAATACATTATAACACACTATGAATGCCCTCACAACGCGTTATAGATGTGCCTTCATAGAAAGCGTTACCGGATGTTTTCATGGGGACTCTTTCTTCAGCAAAAGTAGTGAGAAATTGTTTCAGCCTGCTGGCTAACTATCCAACTAACAAGATAACTGATCTTAAGTATGTAGAGACTCCAGTAGTTCACGGTTTTATAGTAACCTACAAAAAGAACCCAGGGCCAACACATTCCTACATCCTTCATATAGCTGTTTCTGTGGAGCCCAGTTCTTATATGATTTAGACATTAACTGCACAGATAATTCTCCAAGGGACCCATTAAAAGAATTGTGACGCATCTGTGAAGCCAGTAAATCATATTATGGCCGATTTATTTCTGCACTACACTACAGTATGTACTTTTTCTCCACCTGGGCTCATGCAGGTTAAAACAAAATATCCCAACCAGAGACATTTGATCCCTCAGGAAGGCTCAGATTTAGGAAGTATAGCTCATATTATGTCAGAATCACATGTGTGGCTCTATACAAAGCCAGTGGTATGTTGAAAAATGGGCCAACAGAGAACAATAACACTGATTCTAAACCCCAACAGAGCATTCTGAGATTTATGTTGGGAGGGCGAAGCAAATCCTGCTTCTCCAGATCAGAGCCACAGGTGCTGGATTTTCTACAGAGAAACCGCGAGAGGGGATGAGGACAGAATGTGAAGACCATCTGAAGTGAGTTTAGTCAACGCCGGAGAGTTCAGTGAGCAGGAAGAGAGGGCATGTGGAGATTGAAGGCGGCTTTGCCACATGTTTAGATCTGAACAGCACGGCAGACATGTCCACAAACACAAACCTGGTTATCTCATGTAATCAAAGCTGCTTCAAATGTAGTTTTCTGTTGAAGTGTGTGCGTATACAGGACACAATGTTCAAGAGCCTTGTGTGTCAATACATTAACACGCTAAAGACAGGAGTGAGGGGCCACAGGTGTATAAGGTGAGGACAGAACATACACACCAGGAACATAAACTCACACTCTCATCGCAGGACGTTAGTAGAACAGGAGCAGCCTCGCTGTCACACTGCTTTTCAGCGAATCATCAGTGGTTAAAGATCAGTTAAGATGATGCAAAATGACATCTGTGTTTGCAGGTGTTCCAGTGGGGTTTCTTCTCATGCCAGCAGCTTCTCTGGGTTCTTGGAGAGCGTCTGCAACAGGCTCCTCTGGAAGTCCTCCTCAGGTATTTCAGGAACCAGGAACTCCACAAGAAGATCAAAGATGCAGTAGACCAGGTGTCTAAGAGAACACAGGACCAGCACTCAGCAACTTTTCCTCACTGACTTCATGTGAATGAGACTGGATGAGGACACAGCTGTGAGTCTGCTTGGTTAGACTTGGAGCTGTGTAGCTTAGGAAAAACCTAGTTTATGTTAGTGTCCATGTGATTCTACCATTAATGTAGTTTAACAGTTATTTCAGGCTATAACAAACCAGAAAATCTTAGCGGGTAGATTTGTTTTGTTCTGAATCACATTGCACTGTAAATCTAGAGGTGATGCATTCAACATGTGGAGCCAGTTGCACCAGCTCTTTTATGTGCTTTTTCCAGATCATCTACATGAGGTATTCTGAGTTCAATTTGAATAATATTGCAGATATTTCTCTCTAGTTGATTGCTAGAAAACATCTGCAGCGCCCTCTTATCAAAAGCAATCAATCTACATATTACTACATTTTTTACAAGCTAAGGCATCCATTAAGTTTTAATGGTGCAAACAGATTTAGTAAATTACTACTAAATTAGTAATTTAGTACATTACTAAGATGCCATATTAAAATATTTTAAGGACACTTTTTGGATGGCTGTTTAATCTCTTTCTGGGAATGGTTCACCTAAAAATTTTGCATATGTATATGTTTTTCCAAACCACCTTAGGGCAGGTGCCTGAAATCGGTTAGCAAGAAAATGGGAGAGATAAAATGGCACACTGCTGAAAGGGCAGAAAACAACTTTCAGTATACCACAGAAAAACAACAACAATAAACAAATGAGGAAGCAGAGCAGGGCTGTTATGGAAAGGGTGAAAAGCTCCTTGTCAATAAGACAGAGTCCAAACTCTCATTCAGACCTTAAGAAACTCACCACTATTGTCTCATCTTCCTTGAAATGTCTTTATATCTAACCCCATGTGTGACACCGAGTCCATATGTCACAAATTCTACTAATTGGACATGATTTAGCAAGGCACAAACCCATCTATTAAAGGTGCCAAAATTCAGTTAATGTTGGAAGAAAGATAAAGTCATATGGTTCAGGAGGCTCTCACACAGAATTAAGACAGAATTGCTCAACCACTACAGATTAAAACACCACATGTGGTGGAGCCAACTGATTCCCACCCCGGTTTGTTTCGACATCTGTAAACCTTTTGAGACTTCTCAAGCTGTTGTCTAAACAACTGTCTGTTGTTTAGTGAAGAAATCGGGCCACACCGTATGATTCCAGGTGAGCTTCTCTCTGTGTCTGTGTGTACGTGAGCACTCCCTTGCCACTTGATTAGATACACTTGCTCGTGAACAAAAAAGCCAGCATTAACAAACAGCAAAACCATGTGTGTATACAAAGCATGCAGCCACATTCAAGATAGTCATACCGATGCCGTTTTAAAATCAGAGTGGACGTGACCTGTGAGCTAAGTGAACTGTGTGGTGCCATTTCCAACAGAAACACATTCCCTCCTTTTGCACTGTATAGTGTTGCCTGGAGTGATAAGCAAAAACACATGCATTCAAAGGCAGCGCTGGAGGCACAAAAAAAGTGGAGTAGAGAGGTCAGAGGAGAAAGGCCTCACTTATTGGACTTATGCAATAAATTTATGACTGGCCAAGAGGACTGGTAGATGAAAAATGCCACAGACCAATTTTTTTTTTCTCTGCTAGAGAACACAAAAGTTTCTTGGGAGAATGCAAAAGTGTGTTTTTTTTTCCTCACCCATCTTTCTTCATCTCTCATGTCCCAGTAGGGGCTCTGTACATAGTGGGTATGACTTTAGTGTTTAATTCTTAATAAATGTTGCAGTAAAACAAATTGCAAATGATCACTACAATACAAGAATATAGTTGATTTTGCTAACAGAATTTTTAACGAATGAGATATAAATGAATATTGTTCAGATTTTATCATCTAATTAAAAGAACCTTAACACCGGCTTATGTGCAGGGGCTGAGCCCCGGACAGCCCTGGCCTAATTTAACCCCTAGATGAGGCCATTTTGTTGCCAGGACTTGCCTCTACTGTGGAGAAGTCTGGCTCTGCAAGACTACTACTGTAACAATGGGCAGAGTCACTACATGCCATATATTATTATTTTCAGGACAGGCTGGGATACTCATATATTCCATCATGTACTATACTATTCCTTTTCATGTACTATACTATGTTCTAGGACTGCTTTTATTAAAAAAAAAAAAAAAAGTTTCAAGGAATTAAAAATTGTTTGAGTGTTTTCAACACGTGGCATTTATCTGTTTGAATGAATAGAATTCAGAACCATGTTGATGGGACAAAGAGCAAAGGACAGTAAGGATGAAAATGGTGAACTCTGGGACTCTGCTAGTCTACAGAGTACGTCTGTAGCAACACTTCACAGGTTAGTTAATGAGTCTTATTAATGGTGTAACTTACAGAGAGTCAGTGTTTCCCCTGTAATTGTACAGGCCAATGGAAACCCCAGCCAGGCCAAAAAATACTTTTTTTAACTGCCAAATTAATGCCAACATTTTTTCATCCCTTTATTTTGAAATTAAGAGTTTGTTTGTTGCACTGTCAAGTATTGTTTGGTGAAAAAAAAAAAAAAAAAAGTAAAAAAAAAAACGTCCACTGTTTAGTGTATTTATTGTACCTGTTTGGAAATTATCCTCTCTAAGTGTTAAACTAGCTGCCTTGCACTGAATTACTGTACGGATAGACAGAGCAGAGCAGAGGAAAGACAAGTAAGGTGAAGAGAATGTTACTCAAGTTGACGACAAATTGTTACATTACTGCAATAAGAGCAATAAAAGATTCCCCTCAAGTGTAAATTATTAATGCAATATATCTAAAAACCGACTGACGCTGACTCCCAGTGTAAAACCAAAGATTTATTTAGCTTGTAATTTGTTTAACTACACAACATAATTGCTTGCCTGACTGGCCATAGGAAAGACATCACAATTTGCATTTACTGCCAGTAAAATTAGAGGGGCTGCTTTCACTCACAAAGGGGCAGGGGTATGACGCAAGGGCAAAGTACCCAGATGTGCTGCTCTCATCTAATTTAATCCGACATTGCCATGATGCCAAGAGCCATGCTGCTAGCATGCCTTAAAAAAAAAAGCTAATATGAATGGATTTTGTCACTACTTCAACTGACTGAAATAAAGTGACCATTGAGTGTATAGTGTATATTCACCTGTTAATGTCGGGGTCTTGAAGAGAGTCCAGTGCAGTCTGCCAGCTCAGTTTGTACTTGTCTGAGCCCAATATGTCTGAGACCAGATCTAGAGACACAAAGACAGACGTGGGACATTTTACAGAGGAAAAATTAAGCTAGTCATTGCTCTCTGTTGGACAAACCATGTATGTAATGCAGGGCTCCAGATGGCGACTAAAATGGTCGCCAATGCGACTAACTTTTTAATTTTGCGACCTTATTTTTTCTGACAGTCGCCATTGGAAACTGTTACCCACAAGCAAAAAAACAAATCAAAAACAATAATAGAAATGGCCATACGTCTTGTTTGTGTACTGAGCTATCTTCTCTTGCGCCAGCGTTTACCTGCCCTATCGCATTAACTCCTGTACGGTTTCCAATACATAAACTCCTCTGCTCTCCTGTCCTGCAGTGGTTGAAGTGTCGGCTGTACAGATGAACAGAAACAGTGGTTGAAGATAAGTTAACGTCAACGTTTATCGGGTTGAAAATGTTAAGTGTTAATCAACGGTGTTTAATTTAGTTTGATATAGTTTAGTTCGAAGGAGTTTGAAATTAGAAGTTAGATAGCTGCTGCGTAACTGCGGAGGCTAATTAGCTAACGTTAGTCAGCTAGCAAGAAAATGAAATGTGCAAAAGAAAAATATCACACTTTTTCTCACACCCTGCCCGTCCAAACCCAGCCTCCTCTACATCAGATGCTGATGATGTCGAGAAAAAAGTAGAAAAAAAGATGACTGGACATTTAAGTTTTTATGGTAATGATTGCACTATATTGAACATTGCACATACTGTGTATTAGAGTGTGGATACCCGACCCGAGCCCAAAGGGACCCGTCGGGCCGGGTTCGGATAATAATTTAGACGTCATGTTCGGGTTCAGCTCGGGTTCGGGCTATGACATGCTGCTGTGTTGTGCTATGGCCTATTCAGTGCTGGAGTCTGTTATTTACGTGACAACGCGTGAACGTAACACAGGAAGAATGGAGGACATCAAACAAAACTTGTTATCATGAAAGTATAAAACTGCCAAAAACCATGCAGGAAAGTCGACGATATGGAGGCATTTCGATTTAGTCGTCAATGCGGATGATAATGGAGCAGTTGGTTTTGTGAAGTGTA
>JBBPCS010010185.1:0-30454 GCA_037974645.1 Hollardia meadi | reverse complement strand
AAAAAATATAACATTTGAAATGCTGATATGTTTGGGCCTTCTCTGAAGGCCTAGAAGGCCCTGAGGGTTCCCCTCTGGTGTATCATGTATCAACAAAATATGTCATCATGACTTTGGCTCTTATATTCTGAACTTATTAGTTCATTACTGGCTAATGTACATTTGTTTACAGATACTGTTTACAGATACTGGCTTATGTACATTTATTTGCTATGTTGAAGGGTTGCTCTACACCTGCTGTCCATATTCCCTAATCAATGAACAATTAGTTGTTCAATTTAAGAGACCTCTCTTACATTATTTTCTATTTTGTATATTTACTATTGCTTTTTAATAATGAAAAAGTATTTCTTATCCGATTACTCGATAAATCCTCCAAATAATTGGTAAAATACAGGATTACAAAAATAATCAATAGCTGCAGTCCTAGTTATGCCACAAACACACATATGAATAATTAAGGCACTAAATACAACTTCTTTGCACCTTACTTTGTGTCCCGACTATGGGCCGTTTAACTAGCAAATGGAGATGGTAAGCCCTAAAAGCACTTGCACCATGGATTTTAGACCATGACCTCTAGATTGTTTAAATAGGCTCCATGTCTTTGATGAAGGGTTACTAGTTTTGCTGCTATTCACATACACCATTGCATGCATGCACATGCACAGTGCAAACACTTTGTTTCTTGAAAAAATAGCACTACACCAATGTATGGCACACCCAGAAGGTTTAGATCATAATGTTGTGAAAGAGAATGTGTAACAAAGACTCAGAGATGGCAGAATAAGTAGCAGAGACATCTTCTCTTGGATCGCCAGTTGACCTGTTTTTAGATTTGAACTTGGTTTAACAGGAATTTGAAAGCCAAGCCAATCAAACTTTCTAGCCAGTGGCAGCATTTATTTAGCTAGTAGAGCCTTAAGTGTGATGATAAACCTGAGCCCGTATAACAGGCTTGGGCACAGGGGTATGAGCCAGCATCAAACTGAGGCTCCTGTCTGTGCTAACCACAGCTCCTCTTCCTCTTCAGCATTTTTGTGTAATGGTGCCCAGTGCGGTAATAAGGCCGGCAAAGGGGTAATTGCAAACAGGGTCTCTGAAAGACGAGCTTATTAAAAAAACAAACACATGTTTGAACTCTTTCCAGTCAGAATTAGTAAACCAATCAGTCATTCATCGAAGGGACAATGAGGAGCACTGTGATTGATGGCTGTAATGCTGTGGCTTATAAAAGCCACTGATAAATGATGTACCATATGTGTTAGTCTCTCAGATCGGTATGTGATCTAATATGGAGCCAGCATGATCATCTGAGTCATCATACCAGAATATTTGATTTTACCTGGCTCTGCAAGTCAAGTCAAATTTTATTTATATAGCACCAATTCACAACAAAAGTTATCTCATGACACTTAACATGTAGAGTAGGTCTAGAGAATACTCTTTATTATTAGTTATTAATTATGAATTTACAGAGACCCAACATTCCCCCATGAGCAAGCACTTGGTTTAGAAGGCAGAAGCCTCGGAGCAGACCCCGACTCGAGGTGGACGGCCATCTGCCTTGACCGGTTGGGTTGAGAGAGAGGGAGAGAGAGAGAGAGAGAGAGAGAGAGAGAGAGACAGAGTCCTCATAACTATTTGATAATGCTGTCTGTGCATGTTTGTATACAGTATATTGCAGTGTAGTATATGAACGAAACAAATTTGTTTACTGTAGCATACACATTTTTACAATGAACATCTGTTGCCCCCAATGACCAGAAACAAATATCAACCTGACATGCAGTTGGTCAGCCATAACGTTACATGATGAGGAGTCTGTTGTTTACTAGCAGACGTATCAGAATGGTAAGTGTAGGTAGCATTTTTGTTTATGTTGTTCGTTAGCTTGTTAGCTCGCAACTGGCAGTGGCTGACACAGCGTCAAATGGTTGTGAAACGTATGTCACAACCCGATCTGAGTCGCGCATGTGCGAGCACCTCGATCATCTCGGAAATCTAGATACAGCAACACCACTTCAACCGCACACAGAACTTTAATTAAATTAATTTGTTAAGGCTGTTTGGCTGTTATTAATGATTGGGATTACATTTGCTTGTGATTATTTCAGACGACGGTGCGTCATTACCTGCCATATAGCATAGCTTTTATTTTTCAATTCAAAGGGCATTTATTGGCATGAAGGTTTCAAGAACAGTATTGCCAAAGCATCAAAGTACAATTCATCCAAATATTTGGACAGTACAGAATAACAGCAATATGAGCAATAAAAATGCTATGCTATGACAGGCGACCACACACAGCTGTGTGAAATAGTAATTAGTAAATGTAATCATAATATAACAAATACATTTTTTTTACTGCAGTTCTGCTGGAGGAAACAGGCTGCTGCAGTAATGTAATCTCATGTTGTTTGTGCTTAAGACTAAATACACTTCTCTTCACTGTAATGCTTGGTGCCAATATACCACTTTTACACATCCAGAGTCATTGGCCGCAAAGTGAGTGAATCAGGGTCAATTTGCTATTGTTGCTTTAATTATTCAATTGTTTCTCTTCTCTTTACCCACATAGAAGAAATATAAAGCATACACCTAGTAATCATCTGAATCTAAAAAATACTGATCCATGTGTCCTGGAAGGTTTTGATGTTCCGGACAAATGGGTGAAATCCCAGTCAAATTTTATATGTTAAAAAAAACAATTCATGGAAACCACTGGCATGGCCTGCATCACCAACCAATGTGATATTTGATGACCTGCTAAGGAAACTTCACAATCAACTATCTTTCATTTGTGAATTTGCTTCAAACAAGCAGCATACCTTACTCTACATTAGCTATAAGCTAGTGAGCAACGGCAAGGATCAAGGGGGTGTGTGTCACCTCACCTCTGCCACCTTAGAGCAGAATCTGGTTGTTTATTCCTCCAGGAGGCCCAGCTCTCTCCTCCAGAGCTTCCCAGATATCAGCAGCTGAGGAGCGGCTATGTCTCTTCGCTCTGCTTGGTCCTCCCCACATAACAGTCTGCAAAGCCCCATGACACGCACAACGTTTTCCCTTGAGTTGAATATTTTCTGCTCGTGCAAATATTGTTTGCATTGACATTGTATATAATCAGTCGCATGAAAAATGATCTTCATGTTTGTTGTGGACACTAGGAAATTATTTTCACCGGGCATTACAACTGGAGACATTTTAATATGTTGGACTGCAACAAATTTTTCCAGTACCAAAATGATAATTAATGGATAACAGAAACTCTGTAATTAAGACTGGACTGGTACAAAGTGACGGCTCTTCTAAACTACAAGAAAATTAGCTTGACTGACTTCAACACTGCACTGGAGTGAGGAATTGAAATGTTATTAGCTGATTATATCACTAATGAAAACAGACTGTAATGACCAGGTTTTACTTCTGCCAACAATATTGGTATTGTATAGTATTGTCCATTTAGTTTTAAAATGGTTGCTACCCCCTCAAAACTTCCCAGATTCTGCAGTCCCTTGCTAGCAGTTACATGTCCACTGTGGAATGTTCATCCATTTTTCTCACACTTCAGAAATGTCTCTCTTTCTGCTCTGTTTGCAACCAGTGCTTCCATCAACTGTTAACCAGCAGGGAACACTTGATGTTCTCCAGAAAGGCTGAGCACCTTGGGAAGCAAAAGCTTTTAAGAACACATTGAGCAGTTCCAGTGTCTCTATATTTGACAATGTGGAATTCTGACTCACACCGGTGTCAGAGATTTTTTGTAAAGCGCCAATAAACACTACAGTGTCAAAAGAGGCTATTTCAGTTACATATTGATATTCCTCGTAAATACAATCCTACAACACCGCTGTTTTATACAGTGCACTGTGTTATATATCACATGTTTCTCATCTGGAGTACCTATTTTCCATGACCCACTTGGAGGCTCATAACCAAACTATATGCACATTAGATCATTGTTCTTTAGTCTGTCCTAATTCAAAACAACTGCACCACACTTATCCTTTCCTCATGCTCGATTGGTCACTGAATGTTTATGTATGTTTTAATTTAGGCTTAATCTGAGGGTTCTGGTGCTGCAGCCGAAAGCCTCTATGGTTACAGAGAGGGTAATTGCTGTCCCCTGAAAATTGACTGTAAATGTAATGATGATGACCTTTCCATGGAAACCATTCTTGCTGATTGAATGGTGCATAATCCACTCTACTCTTCCCATAATATATCCTTCTGTACTGGGCTCCTAGCTTTGTCAGCACAGAATAAAATGTCTACATTAGATAGTTTTTTTTTTCTTTCTTTCTGATGACCACTTTCTCTGCCGAAGCCGTCTGCACACACTGGATTTCTACTATGCACACTGTAAATTGCAAATTGGACAGCGCAGAGTGTGAGATGCCTAATTTATTGTCCTCTTTCACATCTACAGATGTACAGTGTCCTCTTGTTTTCTTGAGATAATGTTGATGGTTTAAAGAGGTGGCTAATGGATGGACAAGGATTCCTGTTGTAATTCAGGCTGGTGCTGACTTGTATTAAGTCTCGAGACTTACAGGGAGAGTTAGATTTTAGTGTAAATCCTGCTCGCATGTAAAGAGACGCTGATGATTCTACCAGGCCCTCCACACGTTTCTGTGATCTAAGCAGAAGCTGAAGGGACACCTCATTAAGATAAATACTACTGTCCCCTGCAGGAGGCCGCAGTAGGAACACACCAGAATATTGTTATTTTTCTATCAAGCAGACAAGTTCTACCCTTTTCTGCAAACAGTTAACAATTGGTGTCAGACATTTTTCTTCATATAAATTGATGGAAAAGTATGGCTGTACTTCACTTTGGATGTATTTCATTTCTAAAAATTGTTGAAACAGCAACAATAGTCATGACACATTCCTCCCCAGTAAAACCTCTGCGGTTTGTCTGCACTTGAAGCACGGAACAGAAGAATTAGGAAAGTTGGCCGAAGATCCATGTGATCTCATTACCCCACAAATTATGTTAGTACAACATAATGTGATGTCATATCACTCTGAGATATTCCTGGAATGAAGCTTTATACAAGAGTCGAATGGAATGAATTTCACACAAAAAAAAAGCCTAAACTGATTTGTTGAGTTTGGCGCTTCCGACATACTGTATGCCTGTGAAATGCCTGCTGGTTTCAATCAAGACTTTCCAAAAATAAAGAAACAAAATTCCTAACTGTCTGACAATTAATCTCTCATGAGTTACTGTCTTGTGCATGTCTTTGGTTAGGGCAGATTTGTCACAAAAATCCACACATTTTAACAAGAGTGGAATTTATTGGAAACCACTGTGAAGATTTGGGTTTTTCACGGAAATCTTACAAAATAATGGGTACTATTTTACTATTCTATTATAAGAGTAGGTCATACATAATCCAGTGCAGTTGTACATATGGGAAAACATGGTGCTTTGTCGGAGACACAGAACTTTTTTCCTGTAAATTTGACTTAAGATGAGAAAGCACTTTGATAGATATATGGCCGATATATCTGCGGTTACTTCTCTTAATCCAGGAACTGGAATGCACAACCAAACTCCCACCTGTCAATGTATCACAACAAGACAACTCCAGGCATGTTTTTGATTGTGAAGAGTGACAATGACAACACAGACTATGCTATGCTACATGCAGCAGTTATCTTCCGAAATGATTCAGCTTCTACACCTAATTTTGGTCTCCTTTTGGAGTAGATCTTTTTTACAGCAGGCATTCTGACTTTTGTGAAAAGCACAGGTTTAATTAAAACTAATAAGCAACATTTTATTAAGGACTACCTTCCATTTACTGTAAGTGAGCCTCTTCTAAGGCCCTGGTTTTATGCATGCAGTCTCATTGGAATGGGACACTTGATGGAAACACACCAGCATTATTTATGTTAATAGTTTACTGGCACAAAATATGTTTCTGCCAATTATTAAAGCCATCTCTCCATAACAGAGGAGTCCAGTGACACAATGTCTTTCATTCATTCATTCATTTTATTCATTTCTAAAAATCAGTTCACATGTAACCAAAAGCATAATCAGCACAGGGTGAAATATAGTGTTTTGGTTTATTTCTTTGGTAAAAGAAACATGCAGGATATTATGTCCAAAATTGTGTAGTTTCCTCAAATGTGGCAAGTTGCCAAAGTTAGGTGGGGGGCGTCCGCCATGTAATGTCAAGAATTGCTGTTTATATTTGTGTTTATGTTCTCTTTAAACAATGAATTGAGGGCTAATAGTCCTTCAGGTTTTGTAATTAGTAATAGGTGGGAGGTCAGCTGTATCAGTGGGGCTCTAGCTGGCATCTGGCTGCCAGATTGGAGTACCTGTGGATGTGGGAACTTGCACAACTCACGTCTCACAGTTCAAATCTGCACAGCATGATCTGATACAGCTTCCTTTAGTTAGTTATTTCAGTACCATGACAAGCATGAGGTCTTGTTAGGATGGCAGTTTGTATGGTAGCTTTGATTTAGCAAGTGTTTTCATTGTGAATCCGGTGATATGAATAGTAGCTGATCTGATTATTAGAATAAAGCAAATGATTTAATGCTGGATCTTTCTCTCTCAGTTCCACAGTTGTCTATGGGGAAGCAGGAGGCCTTTGAGACCTTTATCAAGGACCATGAGGACCGTCTGACCACCGAAGACAACAAAAACCTACTAAAACAGAGGTTAGTGACACTGGACGTGTTGTTAGACAGTTTTGATAAATTCACATCCTGATGCCAAAATACAGGAAGTCTTGTTCTGCAAAATTAGCAACACAAGCGGGGTCATGTGTGGTATTTATTTCAGGCTCCCATGCTAATATATTAAAACCCCTTAAACACAAAGCTAAATGTACTGTACATGCAACAGCACATCGTTTAACCTCAGAAAATTTATATTTAAACATGTTTTTGTACAGTGGATTTTTTTCCATCCAGATGTCCAAGTGAAACCACAATGAAAATTTAAACCTAACCTGGTAGTTTTGTGAGTATTTTTCCAAATAAAGTGCTGTACCTTGGACATTGAGAAGAACTTACAGTAGGCCATGTTTCATTTTCATGAAATTTGTTTCATGCTAATTGTCATATCAGCATAACAATGGGCAGGCTTGATGTTAGTTTACCACATTTAATCTAATAAATGTCTTCTCTTTTTTTTTGCTGGATTGTCCATGAACACCTGCATTCTTTTGAACAGGGCAGCAGAGGCCAGAAGACTTGGGGAGCAACTGAAGGAGGCCAGAGACAGAATCAGTAAGTTGTCCCAACATGTAGGTTGCCCTCTGGAAATCACATTACATTTCGAAGCTGTGAAAACGTTCAATTCAACATTTCATTTTCATCATCATAACTATCCTAATGGCAAAAAAAGAAGTGCAAGCCAAAAAGAACGCTGATAATAATGTTCTCTGGGTCCCAAAAGACACCAGCCTACCTGCCTGGAAATCGTTCATGAACCCATCACTGTCAGGGTTACGTATCCCTGTGTAGAGTGTAGAGATGTCGTTCAGCACCTTCCTGAACTTCTGTAGGACCAAGAGGCATTCTGATTTCCACCGTTTTCCAACCTGTGTTTTTTACTAGCCTGGCCCGGGCTGTTTTATGATGACTCCGTAAACACACCCATGTGTTCTTCTGAGCAGTGTCCTTGACGGGTAGCCTCACTATGCCAAAATGAGGCCTGGCATAAACCCTAGTTTCAGTCAAGGCAGAGTGATTTTGAAGTTTACCTCCAAGAAATCCACTAGGCTTCTGTCCAGACAGATACATATATGTGTGTACTACTGTGTGTCAATGCTTTGACACCTTGGATAGTCTTTTGGCAGAAATGGAAGTACTGAGGTAAAAGTACTGTTAGTTTAAAGATATTTTATTAAGTAAATGTAAACTTCGTTTTTTTTTTTTTTTTTTACATAATGTCAGTAAAGTGCAGAATGTCTCCTCTGCGCCTCAGACAACCAGCAGATTCTTCTCTGTTCATTTGACTCCTTTCTTTTGTTCCATTCTCACACAGGTACAATTTCATTTTATTTTTGTTTTTACTCTGTGTGTTGACAGTGTTAGCAACATGGCTACTGCTAGCAGCCTGGCTACTGTCCAAAGCAAAAGCAACCGTAAGAATTCCAACTGGATCTAGAAACTCTGGTCTCAGTGCTGTGATAAAAACAGAGTAAACACCCGGTTGTATTAATAGGTTGGCAGATCTTGTTACTTACTGATCTAGTAGAAAGAATGTCAGTTTTGAACCCTCTCATGTCCCAGCGCTTTCTTTGTACCGTAAATCGAGCCTTCATTTTTCTGTTAAAAAATCGTGCCCAGTGGCAGCATGAATAGCACAGTGAAAGCGATCTAAATGCAGATGGTGTCATTTTTCCTTAGACAGTACATTGTGCAACATATATTTACTTCATAATGATAAGTTAAAACAAAAAAGTTGTGTATTGCCAGTTTAAGTAAAAGTACGTATAAAGTAAGTACACTGACTGATTTTAAAAATACTCAAAGTACAAATACACATAAAAAACTTTGTTATAGTAACAAGAGTAAATGTAATGCATGCAAATTATAGTTGGAAATGAATCCACAGTGATTTGAAGTCACAGTGATACACTTGATTCAATAATCTATTATAATGAGTTGCTTTCATAGGACTACTTAAATACCTGTCACCAGTAGGAATAAGTTTAAATGATTTTACTGTATTTTGGTTGAATTTCCAGTAAACTCAACGCAGTTCAAAATGTGTTATTAGGACTTGGTCTGGTTTGCATTTACTATTGCAAGCTACATTTATGAATTTCCCTGGACTGTGTGTGTGTTTGTGGCTCATTTCACATGCCATTGAAATGGATGGGCTTGCCTGACACCAGAGCCTGGCATCAGTGCCGTCTCAGATCACTCTTGGTGGTTTGGTAGCATTCAGCTGTGACCCTCATGCATGCCAGCATACACCCATTGGCATTTCAGTTTTTTTCACCATTTAGTCCATGAGGTGCTGACACAGTTGTGTATCATATATCACACAGAAATCAGAAATGACATCATGTAGAGTATTGACTCTTCAAATGTCTTCTGCAGACATCATCACTGTGTGGGTGTAGTACACTGGATTTACTAAATGAATGTAGATGCAACCGATTCAAATTTGGAACGGTACCCAAAAAACATCTTGATGCTGTCAGATATTATTACATAGTTAGGTACATGGAGCTGCATTCTTGCTAGATGAGAGCCTGTTTTTAGTGGAACGTGGTTGCCTCTTCTGGATGGAAAGTAGTACCATAATATTTAGCTGTGTGTTTCCTTGCCATCTTGGAAGCCCTGCTTGGAAATTTTACACTACCTGTGTCTCATGGTAAATGTAGAACATGGAAACATTTAGCAAAATATATACAAAAGCTTCGTGCTGCTTTTCCTGATGGACGTACCCAGCATGAGGGTCAGTAGCAGGGGAGAAAGGGAGAGGTGGTGGCCCGTGAAGACATAAGTGTCTAAACATGTCCGGGGTTTACAATATTGTTCTTGGCCGCAGCATATGGCTCTGGAATCCAATCCCACTAGAACAGCAAATGCTCCAAGCCCTTAGGTCCAAAAAGTGCGAGGATATACATTTATTCAGCGGTGCACATCTTCTACAAAGGTGTAGGGCAGCTGGAAATGAGCAGCATCTTGATTTATCCGCCACATGTGATGGAGCATCTGGTATCTGCTTTGGTATCCCACTTTCATCCTCTGCTGAAGTGACCCAAAGACCCAAGGTTTTTTAAGATAGATTTCCATGAAAGTCTAAAGTGTGTGTCATTGCCAAGAAGATTGTTCCAAAGCACTTGCAAAGGAATATCACAGAAAAATGTAGCTTGATTTGTGCATTTCATGTCTTTGTAACAAACAGCCACCAGATTTCACATGATGAGATTTACTTGTCGTGCCAATGTTATCAGCTGCTCATTAGAGTGGTTTGTGTAAGGTTCCTGGTTTAGGTTACGGCCTCTGAAAACACTGTCATGAACACAAGTCCAAGTCCATGAGTCCCATAAAAATACAGAATGAACCTTTTACATGTTTCCTTTTATATAAGCAATAAAATTACTTTGTGCACTGACTTGACGGTACAGTCATTCTTCAGATACATTTGAATCAGCATCCACCCAGATATTGAGAAACTGTGTGATCCTCGGAGCTTGAGCTCACTGTGACATTTGTGTGGAATATCACATTTAACCTCCAAGCCACAAAAATCACCAAATATTTGTTGAGGTGTGTGTCTTGAAACCGGGCCTCTAACATGACGGCACGTCTCCTGACGATATGGAGGAAAACCCTGCATGGTTTGGAAGAGGTTGAATGGAGAGTATTGCATTAAACACACCACTATCACTTGACATATTGTAACGGTTTGGGTCCATGTTTCTTGGTCAATGTGGTTTTGAGGGCATAGCAAAAGATGTTAGCTAAAAACTCACAGCCACACGTGTTCCGGGTTTCGCTCGTCATTTATTACTGACAAACCTTACAAAGCTCGGTTGTGTGGCTACTATTCCATCATACATGAACAAAACAGTGGCCACACGTAACCCTAACGTTCCATCCAAGTTGAGAGGCAAAAGAAAAACCGGAGCTAGTCAACAGGCTAACAGTGCCACTCAACTAACTCAAGGAAAAATAACGTACTGTCTGGTGATGTTGCACCAGGCAACACAGTATGTCTTAAAGATACATTACACAATTTCAACTGTTACAATGTACACAAATGAATCTGTCATGGAATTTCCTAGTTATTGAAGGTAACAACAGAAATACTGTTGAAGTTGCAGTCAGATTTTCAACAGGATGTCCTGGCCAAATAGCCTGTGGTGTTTGACTCTTCAGCCATTATTACTGAGATTATTATTATTATTATTACTATTATTATTATTATTACTGATTTTTAGTATAACCTTGATTTCAAAAAAGTTGGGATGCTGTGAAAAACTTGAAACAGAATGTAACAATTTGCTAATCCTTTTTGACATATACTCAACTAAAAACAGTACTGTATATATTTAATGTTTTTGAAAATATAGGCTTATTGTTAATTGATGGCAGCAACATGTTTAAATCAAGTTGGGACAGGGGCAACAAGATACTGGGAAAGTTGTGGAACGCTCAAAAACACCTGATTGGAACATTCCACAGGTAAAGAGGTTCATTGGTAACAGGTGATAGCATCATGATTGAGTATGAAAGGAGCATCCTCGAAACGCTCAGTCCTTCACAAGCAAGGATGAGGAGAGGTTCACCACTTTGTCAAACACATGATTGTTTAAAGAGGATTACTACATGGGCTCAGGAACATGTCGTAAAACTTGTTGATAAACAGTTTGTCTACATAGCATCCCAACTTTTTGTGAAACAGGGGGTATGGCTAAGGGCAGAGTTTATTATTCTAACATATTCAAAATTTAAATATTGAACACATTGCATATGTGCATCTGCATTGTAATATAGGATTGAGAGGATTGTGTATAAAGCACATTCAATTGTTGCACCATGGCCCTGACAAATATAGCCAGTCATGTGTAAGTGCTTGGCCTTGGGGGTTAAGAAAAAGCTTTAATAAATGTCATGACTGATGTAAACCACACATAACGGCTCCATGTACTCTTTATGTTGCCATTACGTGCCCCCTGCAGTTTTTCACCCTGTCAACATGGCATGCTCATGGCATAAATATTTCTTAATCCTTTTATGTCATATATGAAAGAAGGAGACTGTATATGTGTTAGTTGTGGGTCATGTTTGAAAAAGTTGTGTCTGTTGGGAGACTTGGGCTGCCCACCTGACCACAAAGCAAAGCCACAGGGCGTCTCAGTTTGCTTACATTCTTAGCTACCGCTGACGTATGAAAACGCATGGCTTTGGGAGGAAAAACAGTGTCATCATAGCCACAATATGGCCCTGTGTGTCATTTTTAACATTTTACGTCATCCATTTACATCTCCACTGTCTACTGAAACCCCCCAATAGTGGTCTACATTTTTTTTTTAAAGAGTTTTGAAAGGTGAGCTAGTCTGTGTGTTGCTTGAGCAGATTGCAAGCAGTTTGAAAGCATTTGTCAGTGGAACACTAAGAGCTTATGTAAAGATCAACCCGAAGTCTGTGATAAGAATGTTCAACTTTATTAATCCAAGGACCTCCAGGCCACTTCAGTAGGACAGATGAGAGGCTTCATCCTCTGTTTGACTAAGCAGAGCTCTAAGCCAACTGTTTTATGGCACCATGACAGGTGTTGCATGAAAAGGTAGCTTCCCACACCCTATTTTTCTTCATCTGGATTTCCCGTTTTTGGAGCTCAGCTCTTAGATTGCAGGGTTTCATTACAGAAAGAGCTGCAGCACAGCACCAACTACATGTGTATAAGACCTGAGGGGCTGTAATGGAAACCACAGACGATTCTGCCTTCCAATGTCTCTTTTATCTTTTAGTCTGCCATGTAATAATTCTGGCCATTCACTTAACTCACTATCACAATCTTTGATCTTAGTGTGAAATTATCTCCTTTAGTTGTCTGTAGTAAGTGTCATTTATTACAGATAGAAATGGCCTCAAATATGGCCTATACAATACGTTTTAGTCCATTTATTATGCGTTCATGCTGGCGATAGTGAATTTTAAACAGGCAATTGAAAACTTTTTGGCTTTAACTTATCATAATGCATTAAAGTAGCCCTGTGAAAGCAACTCATGTTGATACATTACTGAATCAAGTTATTACCTCCGCCAAGCAGGTTATGTTTTCACGCGTGTCTGTTGGTTGGTTTGTTTGTTTGTTTGATTGTTAGCAGGACTACGCAAAAACTACTGGATGGATTTCAACGAAACTTGGTGGGAGGATGGGCCAAGTTCTTCCCCATTCAATTTTGGTGTGGATCTGGATAAAGGGGCGGATCCAAGAATTTTTATCGCTTTTGTTAACATTGCATTTTTCCATATTTTCTTTGATTTCTCAGCAAACTAGAATGGCACTCTGCCTTTATCACATCACTGAGACCAGAGTTTCTAGGTCCATTTGGAATTCTTACAGTTGCTTTTGCTTTGGACAGTAGCCACGCTGCTAGCAGTAGCCATGTTGCTAACGCTGTCTTTGCGGCAAGACTACTTTAAGTATTATCTTGTAATGTGAAAGCAAGAGAAAAGAGTTGAAGATTTGGTTCATTTTAATTGAGTAGGAATGGAAACATGTCTTTCAAAAAGTTTTTTTTTTGTTCCTTTTTTTTTTTTTTAGATGAGCTGAAGAAGCAGTTAGCATTGCAGAGGAGGCAGAGGGCAGCTCATGGTAAGATTAAACTGACCATGGATATTCCCACAAGCAAAACTTGAACCATGTGTCTATAGAAGAGCAGCATTCCATCCAACTCCATCCACCCACACCAACAGCTAAACGATGCATGTACACTTGCACTCTTACCTTTTTGTACAGTAACTGAGAAAGTAAACACCTTTTTATACTGAACTCCTTTGAGAATGGGGTGGTAAACATTGCGGTTGCTCTTGTACTGTACGTGCAGCAGTGGCCACTTCAGAGCCCTTACAGTAGGCTTCATTGACTGAACAGTGACCAAAGACTGCGTCACAGCTCTAAAACTCCTTCATTTACTTGTTTCTGACTGTTTTGATCAGTGACATAAATGTCACTTTGATGAGGAAATCTGGTTGTAAAGCACCCTCCTCAGACAACAAAGGCTTCTGTTGTTATTTTGAGTCAGGCATCAGAGAACACATCACAGAAGCCTGGCTTCTTTTATCCAGGGCCAATATTTAAAATGTTGCCTTTGAATAAAATGCATTCTCATGTACACAACACACGCTTCCTAACTTTAAAAACTTTTCAGTTTTTAAAACATTTGCCCTGCCTTCTGACTGTCCAACTCTACTATAGGTGTAATGGGGAATCACACAGAGGCTGAAGCGAAGGTCGACCCGGTGGAAGAAAACCTGTGCAAACACATTGAAGAAGAAAAAAAGGCGTGAGTGTAGTAAAAGTGCATTTTAATGTATTACTTTACCAAATGTTTCCATAGATTCTTCCAAGACCAACCTTAGATTGATTAGACACAGCAGGTGCTGTGTAATGTGGACAAAAGATGAATTTGGTGCTCATAATATGTCCCTCAGTTACAAGAGCACCATTGGCCGTCTCAAAACGTTGAGGACAGAGATTGAGCACCTGCAGCTGTTGTTGGAGAGGGCAAAGGTCAAGCTCCAGAGGGACTTCCAGAAATGGTGGAACCAGGAGTCTTCCAGTGTGCAGGTAACTGACCTGACTTTTCCCTGCCTGTCTATGTGACAACACCACATAAAGCTTCTGTAAGCACAACATAATGACCGTGCGGTGTGTCAGGGATATGTTAGTGACTTAAGACAGGAAGGGTTGTCCGTCCCTTTTTTTCATATTTCTGGATGTTTTCTTTTTAATGTATTATATATATTATATTACATGTCCTCTATGAACACGTTAGACTGTGTATGTGTGTGTCTCAGGGGCTTTTACGGCACCAGTGTGACCCTTGCAGCCTCTGTTCTCCATCATGCTGAATGGGCCCTGGTGGGAAAATATGAAGGAGACAAATATGCAGGAACACATTTGTGCAGTATTCCACATGACAAAAACAATAGCCTGGAGAGCAGCTCAGAGGCAAGACAGCAACAGCCTCAATACATAGTCTGAGTAGTTGGAGTCTTAACAAGGACAACATGTTTATGAGGTTTCTCAGCAGGGGGATAAGTGAGTCAGTGTTTATTTCAGTCCAAAATAATTAATTTTGTGTGCGAGCGTGAATACTTAAACAATTTGTAAAGTGTAGTGAAAGACAATTTCTTTGTGAAAGCTTGGAGAGAAAGATGAGTTCCCAATTTATGAATAACACTGAGTTACAGAGAATTACTGTAAGTCTCTGGCCTCACACACTTTGCTTGGTCTTGATGGCACATTTTGTAAAGTAACCACAAGGAAGATGTTAAGCAGAACATCTGACCAGCAGACACTGCTGGCTTCTACTCTTTGGGTTTGATCTCATGAATGGAGAACAGTATCTCACTCACATCTGAGCGAGGTTTGCGAGTTTATCACGGATGACAAATGGAAAGAAGAGAAAGTCTGACAGACAGTTTTGGTGTTCCAAGCAGGAAGCAGGCCACTTTGCTTGCCAGTACATTTCTAGCAGCTTTGTTCAACCATTCATTGTCCTGTTTTTAGAAAACAGTACAGGTGTAGTTGATTAAGCTTTGAGTGAGAGGTGTGTGTACCTGAGGTCCTCTGTTCCCTCTAGCTCTAAGTTACTCACAGCCGTGTTGTGTTAAAATCAGCATCATCAGCAGGGAATGGTGTTTTTGCTCAGTGTTCCAGAAATATTTCAGTTAATTTCTTAATGATTGTGAGTAGGAAGCTGAGTCAGAGGCCACAGCCAGATGTCACACAGGATCGCCAAGTGGAACCTTGCAGCCATCCATACCTGGCTCTCCAGGATTTTGGTGAGACACATTTTCTATGAGTGGCTTAAAAGTTGACTACTTTTCCCATCCTTCCGTCCCTCCAGCAGTTGTAAATGGACACCGATTTAAAGTACGCATGGCTATTTTTATGTCATTAAAGGACCAGTTCATTCAAAAATGAATGTTCAGTGATTGTCTACTCACTCCCATGCCGATGGAAAGTCAGGTGGAGGTCATTGTCCGCAGAACATTTCCTGGAGCTTCACAGCAAAACAACGTAGCAGCATTTTCCTAAACAACTGAAGAAGCTGGGGACTTGTTTTAGGATCGAAAACGACTGAAAAAAGATTCTAAAATGGCTCTATACAGCTTGTCTGGTGTAATCCAAGTCTGCGGAAGCCCCAAGATCCCAAAAGGATTTAAAAAGCTGTTTACACCCTTTTTAAAGGCCAAATCTTCACTGTGGGGGTTGGAGCTAACGCTTTCTGCTTAGCAGCTACAGTGAAGCTTTCTGCTTAAAAAAAGGGTGTAAATAACATTTTTAAATCATTTTGGGATCTCAGGCTTTCTGGAGACTTTGATTAGGCTGGATGAAATGAATGGAGCCTTTTTATGGTTTTTCTTTTTTTTAAGTTTTAAAACAAGCCCCCAGCTTCTTCAGTTGTTTAGGAGAATGCTGCAAAGCTTTTTCGCTGTGAAGCTCCAGAAATGTTTTGTGGACTAAGAAACATCACCTGACTTTCCATCAGCATGGGGGGGGGGGGTGTGGTACTCAGCTTATTTTTACCCTCTCGCCATCTGTGCTTGAATTGGACTTGATTAATAACCAGCAACCTGCAGTTCCTCATTGCTTGTTTCCATGGAACAAATATTGAGCAAATATTAAAGGGTAATGTCATTGTGTTTGTTCGCTCATGGTGAGATAAATAGGGGAAGTGTTTCGAACGATAATTAGCCATTTAGCAATGATACAGGTGGTATTTGACATCCCGTCTGCCACAGGTTTGCCATGACAATATGTCGTACATATTGTGTCACATTCACAGAAACAAGCACCACAGTATTTGTCCAGGCTTTGTGTACACTACCATCCTCACTACTCAGCCTGTATCGGAGTATCTGAAAGTCTTGGAGCAAAGCATTGAATTCAGTTTCCTCAAAAAAAAAGAGCTTAGAAAGATATTAAAAAGTACTGAAATTAATTTATGAAAGTCTTAAATATTTTTTTGTGTTGCAGTAATGGAGCAAACACTGTCACGTCCGCTAGCTACAGTAGTTAGCTCACTGTCATTTTTCATTCATCTGTCCATTTACTGCCTCTTATCTGGGTCCAGGTTGCATTCATTTAATCATCAGGATTTATTGGTGATACTGCTGGAGAATATAAAAGCATCAGTATCAAATGAATAATCATACTTTCATGCTTTGGCATATATGATCATAAAGCAGGCTTTAAATCGTATTAAAATGTAAATGATGTGGCATTAATAAGGTTTCAACAAGTCTTTAAGTTGACATGTTGAACCCTGCAGAAACCCTGTCCAAGCTTCTTTGCATTGTTGCTCCCTCTTGTGGTTAAGACGAGCACATATTAGTGAGACACAGTCAGTACCTAGACCCACCATATAAGTTTCATATGTGCTGTATTGCAACTCTGAATCAAGCTACAGATAATTAGTCTGATTGTGGTGTAACAATCTTTATGACTTTATCATACAGTCCTGTGAAAGACTCTCCAGTAGGCCCGGACCCAAACTGCTCCACTGCTTCTGTTCAAGATCTCAGGTCAGCCTAGCTTCACTTAATCTGTTCATTGGTTTCCTACAAGGTGCTACTGGATTATACTGCATGTCACACTTCGTCCTTATTGCCACAGAGTTGTAATTATTTACATTTCTGCGAATTTCAGAAGCTTCATCCCCAAAAGTGTACCTCCGTTGAAAACTGCCCCAGCGTGGCATGATGAGTCCCACGATGGGAGGGTGACTGACTTCACTCCTTCATCTGAGCGGAGGTACATGGAGGCATGTTGGATATAATGAATGAATGGTTTTTAAAACAGCAGATTTAGTTTTTCATGAAATTATACAGAGTAAAAATGCTGTGATTAAGATCTGTAGTTCTATTAGATAAGGCCTTTGAAAACATCCTGTAATATCTTTCTTCACAATTTTGCAGTATTAATTCAATAAGACCTTAAAAATAATGGAAACAATTGAGCTGAACCATGCATACACTATATGTGCATTTTTCAAGTGCACCAATGCAAACAATACAGTAGCATATTCCACATGTTTGCAGTAGCTCTTAAGTGTATACATACAGCCTGGCCCTGTAGATTTTATAGCTGTGCAGTGTTTTCTCTCCTCTCATGAACATGGCCATAATCTTTTATTTCTTTGTGAAGTAATGTCTCCAAAGTCTATTCCCAAATCAAAGACCTGGGGTCTTGTTTGAACGCTGCTGCAGAAACGACTTTTTTTTTTACAACCAGAGTAAAACACTCAGTGCATAGAATGTGTGCTTTTGGCCATCTTCAGCAACCACTTTGAGCACACAGGTACTATTGTTTTATGTTGAGGAGCTGTTACCTGTTAAGGCTTTTAACTTGATTCCTTAAAGCCTTTGGAACAAGACCAGTTCAAACATTTTACAGTCGTGGTGTTTAGAATTGGTAGGGGTAAGTGCATGCCCCCACCCCCCCAACCCCCAACACACACAGACAAAGTAAAGGATTTACAATAAGTTAATAAGTCCTTACTTGTGTTGAAACTGAAGAAATTGTGCTGATATTCTCACACTACTGAATGTGTGTACATTTCAGGGGTCTGTCCACCACCAAGCTCTCATCCTCCTCTATTCCCCTGACTGGAGACCAACAGGCTGATGCTGACATCCTTGCTTTTGTCAGAGCCAGGCAAAAACTCCTCAACAGGACAGGTAAAACACACAAAGCAAGGAATAATACACACACTAAGCCTACACACAATGTTGCATTCAACGTGGCCCTCTGGCGGCATAATGCCTTACAGCACTTCAGGTTACAACAAAGTTTACAGCATATGACCATAAATGTCTTGAGAGCTGGATATATAGCACACCCTTTGTGTTTTATATTAGGAACTGCAATAACAGTTGATTATAAGCTGAAAATGATTTCAGATCACTTTAGAAAGTAGTTTGAGTAGGGAATGTCTTTGTTGGGTGAGACAGGTCTCACTAAACACTCTCACCCCCTCAGCAGGCTCACTTTGTCCAGCTCTACAAGCACTCATCTGTTGCCCTTCTGTGGTTCTTCTCTCCGTTATACACACAGTCTCCTCTCCTTTGACCCTTGTGTAGCTGCTTACTTTGGCAGACAGGAAAGTGGACTTGGCTGTCTTGTGGTTCGCCACCAGATATTCAGAACGATTGAGGTCATGTGAACAGACAGAACGATGGTCAGACAGAAAATCACCCAAATATTTTTCTTTCTTTCTTTCTTTCTTTCTTTCTTTCTTTCTTCCTTTCATTCTTTCTTTCTTTCTTTCTTTCTTTCTTTCTTTCTTTCTTTCTTTCTGAGGTCGACTCATTTGCCTCTTGGCAATACTAAGCTGGATAGTGACTCTTTTTTGACAGGAAAGCCCCTCTCCTTGGTCGTTTGGCAACAACTGTATGGTGCTATCCTTCCTGTGAAAATAACCACCAGTGTATTCTGGGAAGTGTAGGGAACCTGGCAAAAAGAAACAGACAAACAGAGTAGAGGCTGGTATTGTTGGTGAAGTTAAGAGTTTTCATTTCAAGGGTCGTTACTCTGAAAATAAGAGTTTATTTTTTGCAAATTTCTCAAATACTTGAACTGGATACCTAATCTGCCTTGTGTGTGTGTGTGTGTTTTTTTAAACGTATTTCAGGCCTACCTCAGTAACAACAAAAAGTTCTGATGACACATCCAAGGCCCGAAGATATCACCTGCCTCCTTGTACAACCTCCACATCTGTCAGGTGATAAAAATGATTCTAAAACGTGCGTTAGTCATTATTGAATATAGATGTACTGACAATGAAGATGTGCAAAGACAATTATATCAACTGGGTCCAAAACATAGTAGATCTGCTGGGCACTAGCCACACATCCTGTATGATTTTTACATGCATACGCACACTTGTTGACCTTGGGGACATGATGCCAGTCATATAATGGGCAGCAGTATAAATCACAGCCCTTGCCGGCAATTTGATCTGAACAAATGTTGTCTCAAGATATCAGAGGAAGGAGCGGACAATAGGAAACCAGTTGGCTCCAGTATGTGTTTGACTTGACTGTGTCACAGCAAGTGTTGCCTGACTTGCATGGCAAATGCATTTCATATTTCTACCTGGTTTCATTTTATTCTTAAGTGTAACGAATGTTATGTAAAATGTTGTAAATAGAAGTATTAGAAAAAAAGTGGTGTTTTTTTTATCTGTACCAATTATTGAATCAAAAATAAAGCTGAGTAATGACAGAGTGTCAACAACCAAAGGAACTGCAAGATGCCATAACATGTATTACTTGTATTGTAGTACTTCGCAGCTAAATCTCTTTCTTGTAGCTCTTCCTCTACAGTTAGTCAGTTGCAAATGGAGGTTACTGAGGGGAATTTTTTTGATGGAATTCAACTGGAAAATTACACAGGAAACGTGTCCAAATGATTCTTCACAAACATTAGTCATGAAGAATATAAAGACGACTGAGACTTGTGGTTGTGTCATCAGTGATACTGGAAAAGTGGTCCATTAGCAATCAAATTTATTCCACATTATAACAGTACTGGTATGCTGGAAATCCACTCTTGGTTACATTCTGAAGCTTGTACTGAGGAGTGGACTGAGTCACTAAGATCTATGTTTGTAAGTATTACACAGTATATGAGAGGTTATAAGCAAATTACCAAAGCAAAATCAATTATTGTACAACTAATTGATCATCTGGTCCTTAAAATATCCATCCGCACTGACTGCTCTTCAGAGAAAGAGGGAGGTGGAGCCTGTCCCAGCATGCACTGGGCAGAATGCAGGGAAGCACCCTAGACAGGCCTCCAGTCATCGCAGGGCTTCCTTCAGAAACAGTATTTGAAATTCAAATAAGGTGTCTGCTTGTGCCGTACTGATTGAACTGAGCATTGAACTGAGTGATCATTTATGGATGCTAAACAGTCGATTATGGAAACATTTAATGTGATAGTTCAGTGTGTCAGTCCAAATAAGTTACATAAAATGATTATTAGCGTTGGACAGGTCAATTCACAGTTTAATTTTTGAAAGGCCTACAACAAGACTGAAATGTGCTTTTATGTCTTATACTCAGTCACCTGTAGGAGACCTGTACCACCCAGTTCTGTGTTAAATGTGCTACCACTTCACTAGATTAATTCAAATCCCATCCCATCAGACAGTAATTAGATTGGTTGTATCCAACTGTCCCGGTGCTTCTGATATTCACTGTATCTATCAACTAAATCTAGCCATGCAGTCACCTCAGAGCCAACGCTACACACCCACCCAAGCAGCAGACAAGGTTGGAACATCACAACAAACCTGTTTGCATGGCTTTGCGTTGATTTGTTTGACACATGACACAATTTGCATTCAGACAGAGTTGCCTTGGAGAAAGATCCTTCTTTAGTCAAGTCAAGTTATTTCTGTTATTTCTCTCAGTCGTATGAGAGAAGGGACTGTCTTCATACATGGGTGTGTTTCAAACTCATTTTGGTTGTCCAAATTGATGCAGAAATAGACAAAAATGGCATAAAGATTACATTTCTACTGCAAACTAAATAGCAGTGGTAGCTAATTACATGGATAACTCCTTATAAAATCCAGCATGGAGAGCTAGCATAGCATTTCATTTTGCAACACATGGATAAATGTTTTGGTTTCATAGCAATTCCACAATCCCACATATATATCAGTGTGTTTTTAAATTTCAAATGTTAAATGTTGGTTTTTAACCCTCTGGAGTCCTGGGTGATAGTGGTTCATTTTGTCTGTTTGACATCTTTTAAAGTGTCCTTATTCCACACCCCACATGAGGTGGGCTTAGAAGGTAGAGCAGTCGTCCACTGATCAGAGGATCGGTGGTTCGATCCCCGACCCCTGCAGTCAGGGTGTCGAAGTGTCCTGGGCAAGATACTGAACCCCAAATTGCCCCCAATGGCATAGCCATTGAAGTGTGAGTGTATGTGTGAATGGTTACCTCTCCTAATGAGCAGGTGGCCCCTTAGATGGTAGTCTCTGCCACCAGTGTATGAATGTGACAAGTGTTGTAAAGTGCTTTTAGGAGTCGGTAGACTCAGGCGCACAAATTCAACAAAGGTACAACACATGTAACCACTCAAAATATTGTTAAAGAACAATACTTGGTTGTAAAATTATACAATGTAACTACAAACAAATACAATAGAAAAAGGTAAGAAAAAAGTATACTACAGTCTGTTTGCATGTAAAGTGATTTAATTCCAAATAGTTTTTTGTCTTTCTCATTGAAAGTCTATGTGTCACAGAAAAATGTAATAATTCAGTTTTAAAAGTTTCTTTCAGACATAAACTAGAAAACGAAGCGCTCGGAGAGTGCAAGGCAGCTCAGTTCCCCTGGATCCAGATCCCCACCAAATTTAAAGGATTGTTCCTTTGGCGATACCCTGCCATTCCTGAAAGTTTCATCAAAATATGTCCATAACTTTTTGAGTTATCTTGCTAACACAAACAAACAAACAAAAATCATATTTTGATACATAAAATCCGGATCTTGATGAGGATCTGCACCAAATTACATATATTGTTGAAACATCTCATAATGCACATACCTGATTTTTTTCATGATGGTCTATGCATTAGTTTCCGAGAAATTGACAAAAATCTGCTAAATCATCCTATCTTGCAATGTTAAAGAAGATGGAAAAAAGATCCTGGATCCACCTCTTTATCCGGATTCGCTCCAAAAGTTAACAGGTTCTTCCTTGGCCCATGCCCCACCCCTTCACCAAGGTTCAGGAAAATCGGTTCAGTCATTTTTGTGTAATCCTGCTGAAAGACAAACAAACAAACGGCACTGAAAACATAACCACCTTGGTGGAGGTAATGATGCCCACATCAGCACAGCGGGTTTTTTCAGCTCTGGCTTTCTGCATAATATAAAATTAGTTGTGTTGCTAGAAAATAAAAACATGCTCAGTGTATTCAGTGATTAGATAGACTCCAGAGTGTGTGATATGTAGCCATCCTAGAAATCCCACAGGTTCCATTTTTCTTGCTACACTGTTACTCTTCCCCAAACTGGAGTTTGGAACACTCTTTTTTTCACAATTATAGCTGTAGTTAGTGACATCTGCTCCAAAGTGGATGCTTTCCTTATATCCTTGCAGGCATATTTGTCATGCCAGCTTTATAAATGCCACAGCTGTACAACTCCATTAGCTTCTCTCGTGACACTTCTTTCAACTCTTTGGTTTATGGCCCACGATCAAGTAGTGTTCTCTACATCTCTACAAAATGTCATCTCCTTCCTCTCCATCTGACCATAAACATGCCTGGCCCCTGAATGTGGTTAAAATGTCTGATGTTTGTTCTAGCAGCCTTCTATGGGTTAGAAAAGTTGAGATTTTAGCCTGAAGTGTCCATACGTAATGCAAGTAAATCTGTCTCCCCTGACATGAAGTTCTGGCACAAATCATTATTACTTCAACAGCAATTTCTGCAAAATATGTCATTTCAAGTCCAATGGTTTGTGGTTGAAATACATTTGTTGGTTAAACTAGTCCCCACACTGCAGAATCGTATTGAAAGGCTGTGGCATCAGGACTCCAACAATCAACAGCAGGTAAAATATTAACTTTTGTTCTGCTGACAAGATGCTGCCACTGCTTCCTTATTAGTGGAAACAGTTGTATGTGTGTCCAGATGTCGCTGCTAATGGAGAGGAGGAGTTTGATCGTCACCAAAGCAACCCATAAATCAACACCCAACATCTATGGTACTCTGGCCAATCAGAATAAGAGCATTGAGTTGAGATGTTTTACCTTTGGATGATTATCCAGTTAGAGCTGTCATCCTAAGTTACAAGCTTCTCTTTTCTCGATTTGCTATTCCCTCTTTTGAAGATGAATGCAACAGTCTGCAGTAATGGAGGCTGTCTTTGGGGAACTATTCATGAGATCTGCATGTTTTATCATGACATCGAATGTTAGTCCTTTCTGAAGCGATTAGTCTCTTTTCTAAGTTTGTGTCCATTCTGGTGCTGGAGGAGGTTGATGGCAAGGTTCCAGTTGGTCTGGGTCAAAGTGAGCTGGACAGTACTTTTGACTCTGGCCCACTTCACGTACCTGCTGTTCGGGGCCACCATCTTCCAGATGCTGGAGCGAGAGGCTGAGAGCAACAACCGGAACCACTTCCAACTGGAGAAGTTGAATTTCTTGGCGAATTATACCTGCCTGGACGGACAAGCCTTGGAGAAGTTTGTTCAGGTTTTCCTTCACTTTCTTCTGGAATTCATGTTTCAGAAGGGCAGAAGCGAGAGTTCTTGAAGTGTAACAGTAGAACATGTTTAATCATGTAAGACTAATCTGGATTCTGTCATATCCGACCAAATTTGTCAGCTTCTTTTCATATTCATTCCGGGCACATGCTAACATTCCTGGTCTGTCTTTATCAAAGTAGTAATGGTTGACAAAAGGCTCCTAGCTGGATACAAGTCTGTACATATACAAATATGTTCTTAATCACTGTATAAATAGGAAGAAAAGGGCTTATCAAACACAGAGAAATTAGAAGATCAATTTTATGATGAGGTTTTAATAGACTTAAAGTAACCTGACCTAAACCTAGTAACCTTAATAAATCAATAAGTGTGTCTTGATCCAGAACATTTACCAAAGTGATTAACAGAGTGCATCGTCAGCATTAGTGGGGCCATTTTTTAAATGACAAATGTAAACGCAGCTGAGTCGGACCTTATTGTAGATGTTTAATCAAATGTTTCGTTTGTAGGTGATTTTGGATGCCTGGGAAAATGGAGTGAATCCCTCGGGCAACTCAACAAACCCCAGTAACTGGGATTTCTGTAGCTCCTTCTTTTTCGCAGGCACAGTAGTCACAACTATAGGTGAGTTTCTTTACATAGTGTTTAACCCACTGTAACTTTATGATTCGAAAAGTTGATGGCAAATCCTAATCTTGTGCGCAGGCTACGGCAACCTCTCCCCCAGCACTGTGTCCGGTCAGGTGTTTTGTGTGTTTTACGCCCTGTGTGGGATCCCACTGAACCTAGCCTTCCTCAAACACCTTGGGAAGTGTCTCACCATCCACCTGGGTCGACTGGAGAAGGGAATGCTCTCAGTTGTTCCGCATAAGGTACATTAGCCACAGAGTTGATGATTTTTTATTCATTTTTGCTTTTGCTATCCATTACTGTAGTGATTAAACAAGATAAACCAACAAAAGGCTACTTTACCATGCCCAGCTGATGCCTGTGGATCTCACCTGAATCTAGTTTTGCTGTGTTTCCTAGCAAAAAGTCGGGGCTCTGGCAGTGAGCTTGTTCTTCATCACAGGCAGCCTGCTGTTTTTGGTCATCCCTCCTCTGCTCTTCAGTTACTTGGAAGGCTGGACATTTGGAGAGGGCTTCTACTTTGCCTTCATTACCCTCAGCACCATTGGTTTCGGGGATTATGTGGTGGGTGAGTAGAGAGAGCAAACAAGCACTAATGCAGCGGAAAGACCGCAGCGGCCACCTGTGTTAGATGGAAATGCCTTTTAATGCTTTGGGACAGTTACTGTGTTATAATTTTACAGAGAATCTGTTTAAATTATCTACGTATGGACCCAATGTTTGGGATAAACAAGCATGTTCTAACAAGGAAATGTCGATTCTTGTAGGGACTGGCACAGGGAAGGACTACATCTCTGTGTACCGCAGCCTTGCAGGTATATGGATCATCTTTGCCTTGGCTTGGCTTGCTCTTATCCTCAACATGGGAGCCAAAATAATGAAGCATGTGATTGGCCTGACTCATCCCGACTTTAAGAAACAAGAGGAGGACGAAGGAGTGTCATCCACTACACTAGAGGAAACGTCAAAGATCTGACACTGGACTGGATGGGATGATCGACATATTAATATTCACTACGTAGAATATATATATATAGTGTGATTTCTGTAAATATACATGGTACAGTAAGAAAACAGATGTAGCAGCTATTTATCTATTAGCAAAAAAAAACTGTTTTTGTAACATATTTGCCCCAGCATGTTTTATTCCTTCTTTAAATGCTTTCATTTACAATTATCTTGTCCAGTAGTGTTTTCATATATTATGTAATAGGCTGGGTAAACATTACAGGTTTTTGTTTGATTCTACTTCAATTAACTACAGGAGAGCAGAACCTGGATTTATCAAACTTTTAAGAATTACACTTAAAAAGTGAAACACTGCATAGAACTGTGCGGAAACTTCTGTTTTCAGTGAGAATTACATGTAAAAATTCCCTAAAGAGCCAACTTGAGTACATTTCTCTGTGGAAACAGTAAGACACATTTATGAAGTGACTTACACTGTAGTATAGAAGTAACCTTTGGGAGCAATTCACATGATTATGTGATATATTGACATATATATAAAGACTGACAGCATGTCTCCACTCCCTACGACCCGGATACAAGTGTTGCCATCTATCATCAAATAACTAATTAAAACCAAACTGATCAGAAAAAACAAACGCTTGAACCTACATTAGCGTGATAAGAACTGAATGACACAAATCATCTTTGGGAAAAATTGATTGGAGGTGTACTTTGAGTTTTTAGTTTGGCCCATGTCCCATGTGATAACATGGAGGGGGAGGGGTTTATGACCTAAACTGCAGCCAGCCACCAGGGGGCGCTCAAGATGTTTTGGCTTCACTTTTGGGGAGCTCTCATGTCGTCCATCTTCATATGCAGTCTGTGTTAAACAGTTCACTAAAACTACTCTCTGAATTATTCATATTGCTTCAAAAAACATAGTATTCATCATGACTAATGATATTTTGTACCTGTCTCTGTACTGCAGCCGTACAGTATTTACTCTGACCCAAACTTAAGACATCGCTGGAGCACAAAGGCTGGAACGCTAGACACACAAGGTACTAAGACGAACTGGCAAACAATGAGGGGCACACACACAGACTTAAATACTTTAGGGAGGGAAGGCTAATGAGAGACAGGTGAAACTAATCAGGGTAGTCAAAAAAGGTGGGAAAAGCACGATGACAGGAAGTAGAGAGCAAAATATGACACAACGGTAAACAGGCCAAACTAACCTGAAACCCAAAAACCATGATATCTTCTCTTGCTAATAAATCTGTAAATAGGACTGAAAGTGAATGATGTTTACTTTCATCTTTCACCCAGGTAAAACCTTTACTGGTAGCACTTTGATAAATATGGGCCCAGGGTAAAAGTCTAAATATGGAAATATGTGTTTAGTCATGTATTCCCTCAGGTAGGAATCCTGTAATGTTTTTCCACCCTCACACAGCAGGTTATTATTGTTATTAATAACTGCTGAACTATGAATTGTTAAGTGTTTTTTGTACTCTTGTTTATCTACTTTGTATTGTATATTACCCAACTGCAATGCAAATGCTCTTATGTCACACTGTGCAAGTATGCATGTACGTGAGATCATGGGAGTCCACATGTGCCTTTGTGTACTGGTGGTAAGCTCTGGTGAATTGAGCACGGAGGGCTATCTTTAACAAAACCCCTTCGTCAGGTTGGTGACCTGAGAGCACCAAGGAATGATCCCAGACAGGCAACTGTTGAACTGTTAGAAACAACTGTCTTAATACCAGTCAGCATGAGAACTGTTGGAATGAAATGCAAAAAGTGAAACTGATGTATAGTCTGATCTATAATGTGGAAGCTCTTTGTTTTGCAGTGCAGTTAGTTTTTTCTTGAAACCACTAGAAACCACATCTAAACAGAAAATATCTGACATTAGCAACAGTCATCACCCGCAGTCCTACGTCTGCCAGTGTCTCTCCCTCTTCTCATCTTGTCCCTCTAGATTTGCATGACAGACCATTGCAGTGATTGAAGCAGTAGTGCAGGTGGAGGTTAATTTGCCTGCAATGCATGAAAAGACGAGAAGCCACGAAGGTAAACCCTCACTTGTTGCTGTCTCCGGCAGCAGAGGTTTAGACGCTGAGCTTGCCTGGATCCCGGGGTTCTGACAAGGAGGGGAGGGGGGGCAAGATGGAAATAAAGGAAATGTTCAACTTGGCGCGGGTACCCTCCATCCTCATGCTCGGGATCGTCTACGTGGCCTATGTGCTGATTGGCGGGGTGGTTTTCTGGAAGTTGGAGGGCGATCTCGGACAGAAGGACATCAGCCTTTTACTGCTGAACAAAAATAGACTGCTCAGGACGTACACCTGTCTGAACCAAGGAGGCCTGGAGGAAGTGGCTCAGGTGAGGCACAGGAACATCAAAAGAGGCAGGTTCATGAAAACGAATCCTCACCCCTTCTCCCAGGGTGAGGAGAAGACATGGAGAATGTTTTTAAACAGCAACACAGCTGTTGTAGATGTCATGTTCCACTCCCAGGAACTCACTTCTATTATCAGCGACATTCTAAAATCTGAGCTAATCTGCTATTACTTCAATCTACCCTGTTGTTTGAATATATTATGAACCTGTGGTTTTTAGAGAGAGATCACTGACTTTAAAACTCTACTCCTTTTACACATAACAGTGCTGTCCTCCATATTCACAAAGTGCATAGTTTTAAATGTTTTTCTGTGCTTTTACACTGTTTCAATAGTGGCCAAAACAACCACTTATTGAGTTGAAATGCATATTGAATTAAATTGAAACTGTTTTATTGCCAAGTACGCTGTTGCTGTGGTGTATTGGTGCATATAAGGATTAAACAACATAAATACAAAAGAATAGAAATAGAAATTATCAACATAAGAAGAAGTAAATGTTTAAAATTATAAACAGTAGAAACAATATGTACAATATCTTGTTTACATGTATGTGCAAAAATATAGACAAGTGTGCAAGATAAAGTCTGGAGAATGTAAGACTCCTATTAAGCAGTTGCAAAGCTTCCCATGTTTTTATCTTCATTTCCAATAAATAATCAGGTAAACAACAGTAGTGGCACCATTGAACAATACAGATTTGGGTCTATAAAAAAAAGAACAATAAGGCTTTTTCAATTGCTTCTAGGTTCACAATGAAGAACAAAAAATAAAGAGGTTTTGGTCATAAAACGTAGGGCCCTATAATCTTTAGGGTGTTTATGTGGCACAGAGGCATCTTTGTCCATGCAAATACTTTTCCAGCCTCTCAGCACTGCACATTCTACACTATGTGTCTTGCCCTGACTTGATTTACACAGCAGCAAAATCGTGCAAACTTCCTCTCCTTGGATTAGATCTTTTTTGACCTTGAAGTTAATTCCAGAGAAAGGCGTGTTAGGTTGCAAGAAATGATGTGAGCAAGAGATTGAGAGAAACATTAAGATAATTAATTTCCTGTATTTTTTCTTTTCCTTTAAATCAGGCCTGATTGTGTCTGTTTAGGATAAATATTGCATAAACTTGCATAACAAGGCCACAGGTCTCAGACTGTTGGAGTAATTTCCCACACTGGTGATGAACTCTGAAAGACTTTTATGTAAGACTGAGTCAACATATCTGCTCTGCTAACAGGAATCTTCTCTATGTCATGCTGACAACTGCACTGCATTGACCTCAAATGCCTCAAGGTGTCCAAATGCATTTTGGAGCAGTACGTACAGGAGTTACATAATTGAATCATAAAGTGGAACTACAGCATTGAGTTTGAGTATTTTTATCTGTGTTTCAGATTGTTCACGATGCGTCCAAGGTGGGTCTAAGTTTGAAAGGCAACTACACCACGGATGGCTTCTGGAAATTCTCCAGCTCAGCTGTGTTCGCTGCCACTGTGGTCACAACTATAGGTTAGATTTTTAGTCTTGTCCCATAATAATTCTGACCAACACAATAATAGTGTCAGGCTTTTAACCAACAACAGCCCGTATGACATGAGTTTTATTCTTGTGTTGGAATAACTGAAACTGGGTTTTACATTGTGTTTAACCCTTTATCGGGCGAGGGACCATATTTGGTAACTTCAGTGTTGTAATATAAGAATAATGTATATGATATAAATATGATATATAGATATTATTATAACATAATAAGTCTTGTAATATCCTCTAATATCCTCCTCTAGGGCTGAAATTTTGAATTTCCAAGTATTTCAATGAGTGCCCTATAAAGGGTTAAATATTCAACATACTAACCAACTTTAGAGCCCAAAATCTGCATCCGATGTATTCCTGTCAGTATGAATAAGTCTCTCATTTAGACTTATGAAGTTGAGATGTTTATTTCCTGTGTTGTAGAAGATTTCTGTGCAGCAGGTGGGCCTCTATAAAGATCCCCTCCACTCAAAAATGTTTTTCTTATTTTTACATCCCTTAAAATGTCTGACCTGGACGATACCGACTTGTATCTGTCCAAAGTTTGTCACCAAAGAAGTGTTTTCACATTCCTTTACTGGAGGGGGAGATGTCTGCGCACTTCCCAAAACTGTGAGATTCAAAAGTACACCAGGCGAGCTAGATTTGGTACGTTACAAATATGACAGCTAATCGCTGCAAATACTACTACTGCCAATGAACCAGTTCCAAGGCAAACTTGGTTGGCTATCAAGATGTGAACACACTGTAACATCGTAGTAGATATTATTGTACTAACGCTGTGTCAGCCACTGCCAGTTACAAGCTAACAACCTAGCAAACAACATAAACAAAAGATGCTAACTACACTTAGCATTCTGATATGTCTGCTAGTCGCCCAGTCCGTGTCTGACTGAGGCTCAAACATGTAACATTATGGCTGAATCTCTCCCATGTTTCCTCTAACACTAGCCATCTTGATGC
>JBBPCS010010180.1:0-30462 GCA_037974645.1 Hollardia meadi | reverse complement strand
GTAGTTGCTGTAGGAGCCATCATCTTTAAATATAGTAAGAGATATTAATCATATTATTATTATTATTATTATTATTAATAAATGTGATTGACTGTTCATGAAACTTAAATGAGTGATTTCACAGCATTTAGTGCACATTCTCTTTTTTTCACCACCCTTTGTTTCATTCTTCTCCATTTTTTATTACTCTTCTTGTTTTATTTTCAGTGTGGATTCTGGACACATGAGTAAAATGAATCTCATTCCCAGTGCTGTGAAAACAGTTGGCTACCTTGTTTGGTTTATCTCGTGACAATGTTCAAGTTACTGGCTAGTATTTCCTCCCATGCAGGAGCAGGAAGTACTTGCATGTAATATGTTTACGTGTAACAGGAGACGCGAGGTCACGCGGCTGATGGTTTTTGTCAGCGCAGGTTCCTTGACGCAGACGCGATGTGTCAGTGCTCTGAAGGGCAAAGCAGTGAGTAAACCAAAAGACACACCCAGCGCACTAATGACTGAAAGTTGACCTTTCAAATGTGATTCGATGTAGTGTTAGTCAACCACAGCATTTATAACAGATGCTTCACCAGCATGACCATGCAATTAATGATGTAATATCTTTCACAGAAAAAATACTGTTTCAAAAATGTTTCTGTCTGAAGCTATAACAATGTGCTGGACAGAAGACTGGCAAGTGCTTTGTTCCAAATAACAGTCAGACCTTAGCGGCCATCATATGCCAAATAGAGCTAATTTCACATTTGGTCTGGAGCAAATGTTTTGATTTTATTGTTAATTATTTTCACACAGCTGAAAAACAAAGAGGTGTTTTGAATTGAAAAAAGACCCATCTTCCCTTTTGTTCCTCCATTCTTGTTTATATAACCAGGACGTTTGATCCTGGCAACTTGAAGCTCCAGGGCCATCAACCAGCACCAGAGAAAAAAACAAAAGCCTTTTTCTTCATTTGGCTATTGGATTAATACTGGCAGATCTTCTGCACAGTGAAAACAAAGTCACAGGCTTTCTAGTCGAAATTTCTCCAAAGCAGAACGACTTTGTAATTGTCAGCAACACGGAGCCAAAAACATAATCAACTTTTGAATACACCCTGATTCTCCTAGCACACCATGGTTTTCTCCCCACTGACTGGATGCAAACATGTGAACACACAGAAATCATTTAAACTGCAGGCATAAACACATCTCACACACACACACGTATTCACCATTCTCTCTCGTGTGCTCTGTCTGTGGCACACACAGACACTGACCACACCTGTGCACTTTGGAGGATTTCGGCCAGTCTCAGTGTGAAAACCAGCATCCTTTAATTACAAGCCAGACCATAATAAGGGGATGCAGCAACAATTTCCTATTTCCCATGGGCAATCTGGGAGGCTAAAAATTGATGATGATTCCTATGCATGGATTTTATTCCGCCTGCAGTCAACCCCCCCCCCCCCGTCCTGTGCAATAACAGTGTCAGAGAAAATAGTGCACCTGATGTTCACTCCACCCTCCCCCCAAGATTCCTGTTAACTATTGTCAAGTTTGTCTCTTTCTCTCTCTCAAACCCTTCGATTGGTGGGGTGAGAATGAAATTCTTAGCCTCATATTAGCCAGAAAATATTACTCATTACCTAAAATTCTACATTGCCTTGTTCAATGGTGGCTTGATAAAAGGATATACTTAACTCGTCTCCAAATGGAATAATACGAAATCTGCAGCAGTCGTTCGCTTCTCAGAAAAAGTCAATTGTGCTCTGCTGTGGGATTTTGGGAGAGGCTCCTCCTCTGGGCTCGGTTAAGGTTTGGATTAGCGGCTGCTGCTGAGTTCACCACATGTGAGCCTCAGTCTGTTGAGCATCTGGCTAGAGACTTGTCAGTCGCTTTAATTTAATACCCATTTCCCTTTGCAGAGGAAAAGAAGAAAAAGGAGGAAAATATTCATTTATAATGCTGCACATAGCATGTTGGTGCATTTCCAACAATGTACATATTATTATACTAGTTGAATGTTTAACTGTCACTGATGTGCAGAGTCTGGCTGTTTTCACATTCCTTGCTGAAAGTGTACATTTCCTTTGTCCTCAGTGAAAATCTAATTTGAAGTGGTCTAAAAGCATGATTTGTGACATCACAAGGAAGCCAATCCTGGTCCAATATTCAGCATACAGAAAGGGCACATACACTAAGAATATACTTTACAGTGAAGTGGGAGAGATCTTGTTTCCAGCAGTTCAACTTTGTGTATTCATACTGTATATTTTGGTATATTGTTTAAGAATTTTATTGTGGAAATTATACTTCTGTAAAAACCATGTCAGACACACATTAGAGAGTGTTTATGTATGCCTTAATACATGTGTGGGGTCTTTAAGTATCATCAATTATCCACAAATCTTGTGTTACTGCACTTCAAGAAAAATATAAGCCTCAGTTTACCAGCAGTAATCATTTTTATTACTGATTATTACTGTGATGAACTGTTGACCTCACACAAAGCAAGAATAACAGCTCCTAGATACACAGACCTTTAAGCTGTCAACGCATCAAGAGCGCAACAGCATCACAGAAAATTGACAGAGGAGGAGAAAATGAAAAAGACATTTGGCGAGGCAGTGAAGCTGGAGGTTAAAGGCCATCATTACCCTCGCCTGTGTATCCTTTGCCACCTTCCTGACCTCTGGTCAATCAAAGGCCCATTCAACCTCGGGGTATAAGTTAATACCAAACCTGGCACACCGGCTTTTGCAATCACACAGGTAAGACTGAGATTTGTCTAAAAACGCTGCTCGTCCTGTCATCAAGTGGATGTCATGCCTGCCATTCCATTTAAGCTGTCAAGCATCAGAGCCTCACAATAGGCCCAGCTGGCTCCCTATGAGCCTTCCACAGTAAGATTGATAAGGGGAAGCCTGGCAGAGCGAGGGCAAAACAGACGAGCCTTTGTGTTGTTCTGTATGTACACATCATTTTCTTTCATTCCACGGGAGGATCAGCAACAGCAGATTAAATGACAAAATGAATTTCCATCAGACCATACACATTCGTTCAAGAGAATTTGTTCTAACCATTCAGTGTAACCAGGAATTAATTACGCACGCTTGTATTTCATCGCTGTAATGCCATCCTGCTATTGTAGGCTAAAACATAATTGATATCTTCATGCATTAAAATCCTATTCTATCATAATGTGGAATAGCAAGGTTTACAATGTCTTGTTTTGTACGTTTGCATGTACCTTAAATTAGATTTGATATGTAAAGGGCAGCACTGCTTTTTAAAGCAGCAATACAATGTATATGAACATATAGCTTGGATTTAACATACACAATGATAGTGTAGCATTAATAGTGATTTTTTTGTTTCAGTTCCAATGAGTTGAGCATTGCTTGCCATTTTCTTTTATTATTCACTTCTCAGTCTGTGCTCTGTTTTGGAACAAAAGCTCTATTGTCTTTAAAAGATAACCCCCACCATCACCACCACCATCGCCTTGCTTTCATTCTCACTTTATCAGTGATGGAGGGTGGTGCTTACAGGATATGAAGGTTAAAATGGCTCGTTTTCATGACAGAAAAAAAGCACATACTCAAATGCACACAGCACATTTGATGTTTTAAAGATTTAGTGTCCAGGTTGTTGCAGTTACGAGCCATAACCAGCAGTGGTAAATTATTTAATGCTGATGGGTGCAGATCCCAAAAAACGTGAAGTTGTCCCCCAAATGAATTATTTGTATATAAATTTTGTAATTTATATACAAATTATGTAATTTATATAAAAGTGCTGGTGCAAAATTGGAAAAACGAATGACACCATGCCTGAAAGCTGCTGCTTTGTATTTGCTCATCATATAAAAATCAAAGTTTATGAACTTCTTTACTTCCCCAAAGAGCAAAGGAAAGTAAAAGAAGAGACATGTTGCTTCAGGCCACACACATCCTCTCCACAGACAGGATGGAAATGGTAAACTGTGGGACCTGGCCAGTCAATGTCTGTGGCAAACACTTCATCACAGGTTAGTTAATGATGTTATTGAGTGAGAAGTGACGTGCACTGATTGTGCCTGTAGTTCGATGTGCATCAGAAAATATTCTGAGTGATGGTGTTAGAACTACAGTTTTGGCTCTACCATAAAACACCCCAATTTGGTTTAACAGTATGACCACTTGAAAGGCTGCCAGGAGCAGAGGGTATTTTAAAGTTAACAATCACATAAATTGAGCTGACCTTCCTTCTAATAATGAACCTTGTTAACAGCAGAAAGTAACGTAGGAAGTGGAGCTAAACCAACCTGTATTCTACTTCTCTTGGCTCGTAGTGAGCACAACAAACACAGCAATGTAATCAATTTACAGTAACGTAGCATTGGACAGTCAACCAAAACAATAGCAAAATAAAGCGTCTCAACAACAAAAAAAGTGACAGATACAACTCAAAAATGTATACCTCAGGTTCATCAACTTTAATGGAGGCAGATTGAAAGACTTTTGACACAAGTGTCTTTGCCAGCTGGCCAACACTGGCACATTTACAGCAATGCTGATTTATGTTGGTAGTCCTTATAAACAGGCTTAAGAAATGCAGGAACAGGTTTACACAACTGAATATCATTTATCAATTATGTAAGATTTTATATTATCTATTAGGTATGATATTAACATAGAGGTGCCAATACAAGAGTCAATCAAACGATTTTCTTCACAAAACAATATATTTTCCTTTTCATTTCCTGTTTTCATTCTTGTAAGCCTGAACTATAATTCTAAAAGAAAATTATTACAAATACTTGCTATCTAAGACACCATATGCAACTATAATTTAATATTTTTGAAAATCTGACTTTTCTCCAACAAACTTGATTACCCGACAATTGAGTGTTGTTTCAGTGCAACATCCTGCAGATATACTTAACTGTGACACCAGGGAAGTAATATTTGAATTGTTTTGAAGTGAGTCACACATCTAGGCTCCTTTTCATCGTGCTGAACACCAGAAAGCTGAGATATACTGTATTACAATAACAACATATTCTCCTCAGACTCCCGAACTTTGGTGCCATAAGTGAAATTAAGAAATGAAGGCAGTAAAACTGTTAATTGAGCTGAAAACTATTCTCAGGGGTCAGCTGATGGATGGGGAAAAAAGTCTGGTCTCAAACAAGACATTAAGATTAGATTTTTAACTGGAGCTTACTTAACCCTATTAATGAAGATTTAACTATATTATTGAAGAGAGACAATAAAAATAAATACATTACTATGCTAATTTTAAAAAAAATGTTATTATCTATTTACATGTATTACTGACTATGATGATAAGTTAGCCTGGCATCGTCACAAATGCCAATTCATCTGGAACCTCTCAGTTAAAGTAAGGACAGGTCTTGTCGATCTAATGGGTGAAGGTTCAGCTGGGTGTTTTATTTCTCAAATTTCATTTGTTCAAAAACAGATTTTAGTGAAGTGCCTAGGTGAAATAATTGAAAATTTAACTTTGCTAGCCTGCTTCATACAACTGAACCCTACTACTCATGCTAAAATCCCACTGGCTCACAGAACCTTGTATCAAACCATAGACTATATATAAAGTTGGTTGTGATTGGCATGTCACAAACCAGGACGGGGGGAAATCTGTCCGGAGGGTGGAGGGTGGACATATCTGCCAGAGCAAATGAAATATGAACTAGCAGATTTGTCTGCTTCCCAGGCTAAAGATAAGAAGTTGATGAAATGCCTTTGTGACAAGTAACTAGTTAAACTGGGACTTGCCCAACAAATAAAATAATATTTTCTTCGATAGATAAACAGGGAGGACTCATTGTTAAAGCTTCTTTTAAAGAGTGATCCATAATATTTGATTGTCTATATTGTGTTACAGTTAAGTAACAATTTGAAAATAGTTTCCAGTACCTATAATAGAAAATCATTTTGCAATTTTGAAATATTTCAAATTTTCCATTGTGTGTCTCCCTATAATTCTTAAATTAGCATGAATAAATCCTTAACAGAATTCTAAGCAAGAAAAGCATTATTTGCATGAGCAGTGATAATCACCATAACTGAACAGAAAGACCAGCTGTACCTCATTAACTAAACAATGAGAGTAAACCTGTGCTTGAATAACAAGTTATTGCAGGGTAAAGGAACTTGTATTTTGAACTTGTATTGGTATTTTCGTGCGGATAATGGACACAATAGACATAGTGGACAAAAGGAAAAATAACAATTACTGAAAGAGCCAAGAATCATAAATATGAAATTTAAAATAAAAACGTCAAATATATATTGTTTAAAATTAAAAGAGCTTTACAGTGTTTAAAAACAGAGGATGGACTGTCCCAATTAATGACATTCTGCTGAGACTTTTAAAAGTATTTGAGCGGTTTGAGCACCACAAGACCATCTAGTTCCATTATATTGGAGAGAAGGCGGACATCTCTACAGCTGTTATCCTGAAAACTCGGCAACTCCCACCAAAACAATCTAGATGAATAAATAGCACTACAGGTAAGAAGACCAATATATATATTTTTGATTTTGGGGTGAACTGTCCCTTTAAGGTCTTGGAGTACATAATGTTCAGATACAGCAACAGATGGAAGCATGTGTTATAGTTGATGCCTCACAGATATTACTCAGATGTCTGTCACAGCACACATGGTGAGAGTAATACGGAGGTGGTCATCACATTAGTTGGGGAGAGCTATAATTCAGTGATGTGACACACTCGTCCTTCCTGACAGGGTCCTCTTGGAATTGTCAATGTTATTATTATTTTTCTTCCTTTGGGGGAAATCTGCCATGTGTAAAAATTTTCCAAACTTTGCACACAGGTCCAGTCCTAAGCTAAACTTTCTTAGCTGACCATCTGTGCACATAGTCCTGATGGTGGCGCTACAGGAAACGTCTACATTTTAAAACTTTGGAAATTCATAATAGATCAACCTTACGTGCTACGACTTTGCAACTTTCACCAAAATGTAGGCCCAATTGAGTAAAAATTGTCATACACTTTGAGCTGGCAGGAATCATGAACTCTCACTCTGTCCTCCTGCAGTTTTTGTTCAATTGATGCAAAACTTGCTACACAGACTGTCCTCCACAAACGATCCAGCCAGGTTTATGAAATATAAAAAATTTAGCCCACAATGCATCAAAATGTTTGACTGTCTTGCTAAATAAATCTCCAATCTTCATGAAAAATCATTGGAAAATTTTGATATCATGGTAGATAAAGTGAGGTAAATTTTATTGTATCTAAGTTGGACTAATTGTATCGCAAAAAAATGCATTTTTGACAACTTTTTGGATTCTATTCTCATTTTAACAATTGTTAAGTTTCAAATTATTATGGTCTGGCCTCTTGTGCCGACAGGCCATCATGTATTTGTCATGTGTGAAGCCACCTCATAATTCTCATTCTCATAGACCCTGTTTTCACCTGGTATTAAAATCCGATCTGAGTGATCCAATCACACATGGACAGCTCTAAGTACAGGTGTGAATGCACCCAGGATGCATTGAGGACGCATTGAGATCCGATCACTCAGACCACATTCGGAGGTGTTCTAGGCAACATATGGCCACATTCTTATAGCAGTGTGTAAGGTATGTGTCCCAGTCCACATTGAAGGACCGCCTACTCAACTAACATCCTCTGCGTGAGCGGAAGTACGTACTAATTTGCGTGACCCTCCTCTGTTCCTCCTTCTTCTCATCTCCAGTTGGTTCTGAAATCGCGTAAGATGGCTTTGTCCACGACATCTGAAAATGTCCAAAAGCCCATAGAGATAAATTACGAGTGCATCGAACATCTTGGGCAATGTGGTCTACCTGGAACACGCTTGTATTGTTTTGATTTCTTCTTCTTCTTCTTCTTCTTCTTCTTCTTCTTCTTCTACTACTTCTACTTCTTCTTCTTCTCTTATTTCCGTCAGACTAGGCACGGGAAGTGCACTGCTGCCTCCCGCCGGTTAAAAACAACAACGCATTTGGTCTTTGCAAATGGAAATGATGTACGTGGTTATTTGCGTATAGAGAAATTTTTCGGACTTTCAGACCAAATACAAGTTAAAGCAGGCTATCATCATAACAGGTAACCTGAAAAAGGGAAAAATGAGCCATGGGAGCACACAGGGAGAGAAGGAGATCAATAATTGAAATATGGTCTGACGGCATAATAAAAAGTCATGTTGAAAAAGTTCACTGGCACAATTGCAATGTGAAAGCAAAACCAAGCGGATCAAATGTGTACAATGTAACAAAAACATGAATCTTGGTTCAGACTTTGGTCCGGACTTTCAGGTGACTGACAGGTTTTGCTGATGGATCCTCCTGTATTTCTCATTTGTCTTTATCCTCTTCCTTTTATCATCCTTCTCGTCTTCCTGCTTAAAATGCCTGGTCCCAACCCACAGCTGCAGAGCACCTATAATTGTTCTTTACTATTTAACACATAAAGACCATCATGATATGGGTGTACTTTTGATAAAAAGTACATTATTAATAATTACAAAGAAGAGGAATTTTTTATTTTTTTTCCTGTTATCTTGTATCACGTGCATCCGTTCTGCTAATCCACTGTGTCTTCTAAAAACTTACTGGATGTGTGTGCAGTTAAAGTTAAACCACCTCCCACCAAACCAGCCTACAGTTACAGTACTTGTTAGTTTCAATATATCCCATAGTTTTGGAGTATTGTTGGTTACTCTATTTCTGTGTTATCACACATACATACTTGCTTTTTGTATTGCTAAACATGAACTGACATTCTTTCTGTAATCCATCCATCCATCCATTGGTGCAGCATCATCAACATTCCCACTTGCATGATGTGAATTCTCTGTACAATGACCTGCTCTATTCACACATGGGCACAAACAGACTATTTACTTAGGAGCTGACAAGTTAAAGTCTGGTTAATGTCCAAGTCGACTGATTCGGACATTTGGAATCACGCATACAGCTTGTCTGAATAATGCCCAGAAGTTCCCACAGTTGAAACAGTATTGCCAAATCTCTACTGGTGGACATATTTTTATCATTGCACAGTATATACCATCAAATCACCCAACGGTCCAGTACAAAGCCTACATTACTGCTGAAGCAGCGGAAATCATTCTATCCATCTCACTCTTCATTTTAATGCCACTTTTGAACAGGATTCATTTGGGGCAGTAAGTCACTGCCAACCTCGAAGGAGCGGTCCACCATTTTGTGGCAGAGGACCATGGCCTCAAAGATGCTGACTCTGCTTCACACTCAACTGCAAACTGCCCCAATGCTTGCTGAAGCTCATGGTCAGATGGAGCCAACAGAATCATATCATCTGCAAAAAGCAGAGACACAATTCTGAGGTTTCCAAACCAGACACTCTGCTCACCCTGGCTGCACCTTGAGATCCTGTCCATGAATATCAGAAACAGGATAAGAGACCTTGGTCGAGTCCAACTCCCACTCAAAATGTTTTCTGTAATGTTTCATAATGATAACCAGATGTCTTTTATAATTCATGCATTCTTCTTGATCAAAACCGGGCTCCTATATTACCCACAATGCAATTCGACCAACAACATTTAGGTCAGAGACTCTGGTGTGTCATGCTAATAGTGGCTAATGTAGCCTCAAGCATATAGCCTCAAGCAGTGATGAGGAGTGGTCTTAACTTTGTTTTCATTTTCATTTTTTGTGGACTTCAGACCCAACCGAAACTGACTCAAGTGACATCACTTGAGTACATTCATCATATATCACACAGTTTCCTCTGGAGCCAAAAGAAGTTTTATGCAACACCCATAACAACTAAATAATTGCAGCTGAAATGAAGGTTGATGCGTAGTACAAAAAGTACAAAATAAGTTACTTTGATTAACTGAGTTGTTATGTGTGGGCGTTTTTTGATTCATGACACAAACATATATGAAACACAACTACTTTTTCCTTTATGGAGTATAGACTTTTGTTTACCTTTTGACATATGGATGTATGAACCATGGGCATATACACATTTGAAAGTTTCTCACAGTTTTGTATTGATTTTTATTTCTCCTGCTCTTGCTAATATGCAAACATCTTTAAAGCAACTAAAACAGCCTTAACTTCCAAGGGCCGACTCACAGGCAATAAATAATCCATTAACCTGTAAGGAAAACAAATCCCCACCCATACAGGCCCCTCTTTCCCTGCCTTCCTATTTCACTAGGTGGTTTTCTGTGTTCAGGTACCAATAAAAACCTTTGATACAAGCAATATACAGACTTAAAACAACCAAGTGACATTACTTTACAAAGTAGAGCCACTCTTTTTCTAGTTCAAGACACGTGTTAAGACTGTGAGACAGCACAGGTATTGAGGTCTTGCCGCCAATCTTGTGTCTTCATTTCTTCCATCATCCATTAACTTTGATGTCTCCACATGCTACAGTAGCATCACTGTGTATCTCGATTCACTGTCACTGTGTTGCCAGACCTGCCTCAGCCAAATTGGCTGGCTACTCTGCAGCTTTTTAAATGAGGAGATCTCTCACAGAAAGCTGACTGCCTTCCAGTTAATGGCTTCGAAACTTATTCTGGAGGTTTTTAATCCAGAGGATGTACTGTTGTGTGCTATTGGTAGCTCTTACACCTCAACACTATCTATCTAGTGGCACATACAGACACACAATATTTCTGTCCAAGGAAAAAAAAAACACATTGCGTAGACACTTTTGTCTGATTACCAACACAATCGTTGATAAAGCTAATGCTAGAGCTTTCCCTGACGTGTGAATCAGAGTGCTAAAATTGGCAGGCAAGCCTGACTACATTCTTAGGTATTCAGCGCTATCTGACTGACATGCAGTCTTAACATAACACCTTGAAAAAGCTTGGTTTTGTGGGATGATCATGGTGTTTAATATGGCGTCAATATATATGTATATGATAATAAAATGAAAATTATTTTACTTTTAAAGGCCCAAACCAAGATTTTAAAGACCCCTCAGGCCATCTGTCATTGAACTTGTTGATACAGATACAGATTGCAGATTACAGATTTTGTGACCCCTTACCTTTTATTCTAGTGCTACCAGCAAGTCAAATTTTTCACTTACAAAGAGAAAAACAGCCAGTTGCCAGTTTTTTACGTACACCTACATGTAGCTAAAATTAAGTCACAGACCTGCTGGCCTACTAAAAACCCTTCCTTCATGAAAGTTATAATGTTCAGTTTTTTTAAAAACTGTTTTAAAGAAGTGTTGATTAATTTTTTAAATTTGTGGTGCTGTTGAACTGTGTTACACTGAAAGGTGTTTCTATTATTTTGTCCACCCCATTTATATCAATGAGGACAGGCTAAATATATATAATGTAAAATAATCCAACAAAAAGTAATAAGTCATGTATTACAGTTCTTTTAAAATGGGAACATGATACCTGCTAAACATCAGCATGTTCGCTTTGTCATTGTAAGCATGTTAATAAGCCGACTTCTACACTAGTATAAAGCACCACTGTCACGGTGCTGCCTCACAGAGCTGCAATGATGACAGTATAAAAACTTTTGAACCAACTTTAAGGCTTTTATCACAACCTACATACACTTTTTTTTTTTTACTTTCCTGCTGAAAGACTCTTCTCATTAAAACTTTTTCTTATACGCTCAGTCCATCTCCGACTCGAACATAAAAACCATTACTATTGTAAGAACATTTCATTGTTTATGTGGCATCTTTGTGTTAATTCCTCTCGGAACAGGCCCCTTATCTCATAACCAAGTTGTCCCACACTTGTGAGTAAGCACACACTAATGCAACATTTTGTCTGTAACAGATTATTCTGTTGGCAATCAGACCAATCTGTCATAATCCTGTAAGTGTGTCCTTTGGACAAATGGCTTTACTTATAAAGCTGGGTTTTATATGATAAGGAGTAGCATTTAGAGATCAATAATATACTTCACAATCACAATTTAAACTCAGGAAACATGTTGATAACCAAAAGTACTAAAACTATGCAGACTACTGTATAATTTAGATTAATAGAAAATGGATTAGGGCTGCAAGATATTGAAAACAAAAACTCACATGGCAATATCTTTTGTTGCTATAAATATTGCGATATGAAATAATCCAGGAAATGTCATATGCATGTGGAGTGTTATTCATATACACATATAGAATGATCAGTTATAAATATATATATTCATTATGTGGGTACTTTAAAACTCTAATGTCTTCTCACAGAACACCTCCACCTCTTCTAAAACACCAATTTCAGCCCTCAGCCACCCCTCCAGTAAGCAACTTCGACTCCTCCACTTCACTTCAGGTATGCGACTCTGACACCGGCAGGGACAAGTGGAGAGAGACCAGGTGGAGAGGTATTTGGGGAAAACACTCTGTTTCTTAAAAACTTTCAAAAATAAATCCTGTGTGCCACAGTTATGTTATTTACATGCAGTCTAGGATTTCCAACAATGTTCAAATGTGTGTTCAATCGGCACTGTGGAAATCAGAAAGGCCAAGATGTAAATACAGATAGATCTGGATACTGCTGATAACAGGAATACAAACACTCAAAAGCCACCTTGCATTACTCAACACATGCCTTAGCATCCACACAACACTGTCTGTGACAGTAGCAGTGTCGCATGCATGTTTACACCTCCATGATACACCTCCATGTTCTGGAGGTGGGTGCATGCAGGGGCGGACTGGCCATCTGGACGTTCTGGAGAATCACAGAACGGCCGGTGGTCCAGGACGGCTGGTGGCATGCATCGTCATTTTTTTTTCCATTCTTAGCATCATCATTTCACAGGCGACAGGCGGCGCTAATACAAACATTTGGTTCTTACGTGCCAAGTTAACACCCAAGAAGAAGTAAGACCGGAAACACAGAGCATGAGTGGCCAGAGCGTGAGCAGCGTGAGCCTCGAATGGGAGCAGTTTACGTCAGTTACCATGGTTACAACTTCATGAGACAGTGCACGAGTGAAACGATATGGATAAAAATCCAAGAAAACGGAAATAAAAGGGTGGGGCTGAAAAGGTAAGAGAGAAAAGGCTTAAATCCCTGGAGAGTGATGCCTCGAAATGTCGCAAATTGACAGAAATTTTAGGCAGAGGCAGCAGCAGCAATAGCAGTAGCATACATGAAGTCCAGCAGCACAATTTGAGTGAAGTAGTAGTAAATGTTGAGGACGGGGGCCAGAGTGCAGCTGCACAAGATGTGCAGCCTCAGCCTGCTATGGCCACATTTCATGATGATGAGGGACAGAGAGCTGAGCTGGTGGAAGTTCCACAGACAAGTACAGGGCAAGTGGTAAGTACTGTATGGAACACAAGTGTATTCAGGTTGCTCCCTTTCAACCTAGTTCCAGTATGTGTTACTCATGTGTGCAAAAAATAAAACAATAATTACATGAGAGAAGCACAAACTGGGGTTACTTTCACACTAAGTTAGGTACCAATTTAGAAAACAAAGTGTAATTTCTAATGATGCATCCAGATAGACCATCTGAACCAAATGTGTAATTATATTATTCAACATTTGTATTAAGTAATAATTAAAGTAATATTAAGGGGAAAAAATGCATGGAATAGATGATATAAGGTGCTGTAAGACAATTGGCTACATAAACCCTGTTTTTTTAATATTCATTCTGTCATTTGTTTATCCAGGTAGAGCATAGACCTAGGGCAGAAGATGACATCCATTCCAGCTCAAGCTTGAATTATTTTCAGCGCCCAAAGTCAGACAATTACAGTCTAGAACTTTTTTTCTTACCACTCTCAGAAGACAAAATATCTGATAGTACAAAGAGTGTTTAAATGCAAAGATGGCACAGATAGAAAATGGCTCACATACTATGAAGAGAACCATACACTGTATTGTGCAGTATTTTTTAGCATTTGCCAAGCCACAACATCCAATCAACATCAGTGGTATTGTTATATCCTGGATAATATCATGAGTGAGGATTAAGGCCTCATGACACTGCTGCCGGGGGATCTTGCGTTTCCACATACCGATTGTTGAGGGCTGGGCTGGGTCAGAGTCCAGGGCTGCACCCACCTCCAGAACACATTGGGAACAGATCAAACTCCGTGAATCCAAGGACCCTTCAATCGGACTAAATTATGTAATATAACCTTGCAAGGTTCTTATCAAGGTTTTATCAAGACAGCCCGTTCACATGCCCAGCACGTCATATATCGACCTTATGTCAGGGCCCCTCACGTCTCATCCGGACACACAAGGTATACCCTTTGGCGTCAGGCAGAGATGCACAAGGGTTGAATGTAGCAGCAATAAAGCTGCCCGCGTCAGTTTCAGACGATTTGAACAGATGACGCAGTGCAACGTACTTTCCAAAGCAAAAATTCACCCAGAAGACTGGAGTTCGTGTCCCGTTTGAAACCAAACATCACCACTCATTTCCTAAACCTAACCACGTGATTATTGTGCCTAAACTCCACCAAACGATACAGATGTTTTGTGCTTAAACTTTACCAAAGTAAAGCAAGAGCCTTGCCGCGTCGCCCAGAGACACTAAAGGGAAGGCTTAGCGCGTCGGCCACAGATGTCCAAATGGTACCTTGCGTGTTTGGATAAGATGCAATGGCGCATGACAAAAAGTCGGTATGTGACAACCTGGGATGAGAATGGCCCCATTTTGAATGATGTTAAACAAACAGGTGCAAGGAATTGACTTTAACAGCAGAACTCACACCAGAGGAAGCTGACATAGCATACACACCATTACATGTGGTATATTGGACCACAGAATCCTAGTTGATTAAAAGGCTATGAACCATCTGCCACCTTTTGAAGACTGCACAAAGAGATTGATGATGTGTATCATGTTTCTATAAAACTCCAGAGGTGGCTTCAAAGCCAGCTCATAACTGGCCTGCAAATCGATATCTGTACGTCAGACAAGGCAAACCTGATGGAGGGTCTCGGTCCAACGTGTGGGTGTGTGTGTGTGTGTGCGTGTGTGTTTACTTCTGCTATGGTCTGAAATTGAGGCATCTGCTACCAAGCACATCCAGTCCAAGTGTGGAAATAGGTTTCAAACAAGCCAATATGTTAGCTGAAAATGAACTAGCCCAACTGCAGGAACATTCAAAATAAATAAAGAAGGAGAAATGCACATGTGGTTTTCACCCCCAACAGCTTAATTCTGCTCACAGAAGGTCTGGAAAAGATATAAAATGGTAAACATTGTACATGTTAAAGACTGGCACAAACTTATGCTTCATATACAGACCGACTCTGGAGTGCTTTCATCTTGAATTTATTTAGACTAATTCTAATCACTTACTTAACTGTTCTCTCCTCATCAGCACACCATTTATCCCAATTAAATCTGCACCATTTCATGCTGATAAAGCCCTTTAATTTTGCTCACGGTGATTCATTGTTGATTACTTTAAAACCCTGTGTTAGATAAGAACCACATTTACCGTCTCAGAATACACATACTATAAATCTTGTCCTTATCCATTGCTCCTATCTGTCTTATTTATTAAATCTTTATCTATCTTTATCTCCACTTATTCTTGTCTTTTATAAACTATCACTAATGCACTAATTAATTAAATATTCTCAGGAGCTACTAGTTCACAAGAAGTATTAGAAATTGACTACATACAGGGTCCAAAAAAAAAAAAAAGGAAAAAAAAGCAATCCAGGCTGCACTTGCCTCCTCGCCAATGTCATCTTTAAACATCTTAACAGATGCTCTGATTGAAGACAGTTTTTTGTTTTTTAATCAAAAGATTGACAACAAACATATCAATTTGAAATTGCCATTTGATGGTGTATGCATGGATAATAACCTTTTTACCTTGGCTGAAAATTTAAAACATTACATTCCAACTTTTAAGTTGGCAATTTAGGAAAAAAGCAAGAGATGACTTGTTTGAAATCCTGAGCTGTTACTGGTTGTAGGCAGAGAACTGTCCATACCACCTGCAGAATTCCATTTGTATAAATCCTGTAAATATAAAATGGCTTGATAAGTAGCAGCGGAATATTCTCATGTTGCTCTTGTTTTTTAACCGAAATATGCAGCACACCGAGCTTGTCTGCCTTAATTAAAGTGTGTAGCTTTAATATGTTGTTTAAAAATGTTGAACACGAGCATGTGGACTAGATCCTACATCAGACTGCTCTACCTTGAGATTTCCACACCAATCAAAGGCTTTAAGTTTATGAAACTGACCCGTCCTCTGATGGATGAAATCCTTCCTCGATAAAGAGATTATGTGTATAGCATCACATTTTCTGCCTTTCAAATACCAAGTATTCTCTTGTTGCCTTCACTCCAGTTCCTATTTAGACTGAATATCTATGTATGCCTATCAATCAGAGCACACACAGTGATTTGGATATGCATTAGTCTCTCAGAATTACTGAGGCTATTATTATTATTATATATACTGTATATATATGTGTGTGTGTGCGTGTGTGTATTTAAGCTGTAAATACAGTCTGAAGTTAACTACATGGGTATTAACAAAATGTTAACAGAATAATAAGAATGTTTATCTTTTTCTTTTTTTAAAAAAGGCCTGTATTTTTCATTACATACCAAACAGTTGTTGTTCAAAGAAATATAATTGCTACAACTAATCTCATGACCCTTTAAAGCAACTTGTTCCTTCTGTCCAAAATAATAATGGAAGCAGTGAATTACAGAGCAGCATGATCAGACGTATCATATCGTATCTCATGTTTAAAACCCATAACTCTCTCCACTTTCCGTCTTCAGATGAGATATCAAAGTTGTGCAGCACTGACAAAACTTTTTGAGTCGTGTGTTTTCTAACTCGGGGGCTGATAGCGTTGCACCAATCCAAAGTGATACGGCTCATTGAACTCAAGACAAGCATATGGATTTAGAGCGAGTCTCAAAAAGTATGAAAGTGCACCTGAAAGACAGACCCCTATCAAGGCTTACACAGGTGGCACTGTCCTTGTTCCGGAGCTAATTTTATCAGACATGCTACCATGGTCAGGAATCATTCTATTTTATTTGCCGGGCAAATATGCCACCGCGAGGCAGACAAATGAGTGCAATGCGCTATGTGGAGAACAACATCATTGACCCTGTGCTCCCTCACAGCTATAGATTTTCCTTCATTGCAAACTCTATATCCATGAGGGCACAACCAAGGCCAAGCCAATGATTAATTTAAGCACTTTTGTACCTGTTTAGGTATTTATCTATTGGGGCACCTTGCCAAATAGCTCGTATGTCAGACAATCAACACACTATCTGTGCCTCCTTCCAAAATGATATATTATTTATGAAATCCCACAGTGTTTTTCCAGTGTGGTTACTGTGTGCAAGACAAAAAAATACTTCTGAACAAACTCTGCTGTATTCCTGTTGTGTGTGTTCTTGCACTGTGTCTGTGAGATGGATTTCTGCAAGACAGGGACACCATCAGGCGAAGAAATAAAGGCTCAGGAACTACACTGTGTAATATAAAGGCAGCACACAGAGGGGCTGTCTTCAGTAATGTTTCATGCTAACACACAAGCAGGGGATGGTCAGTTAAAAGTTCAAGCTTGTGGCAGTTTACAGAAAAGATGATGTTGGGCTGCTCGGTGATGAAGTTGCTCATTCCTGTTCTCAGGTTCGATGAAACTGAAAACTTCTAGAGAGAAATACAGGGTTTTGTTTGGGGTATTTTTGCCTCCTGTGCATGCAAGCTAAACATGCTTAGTATCTGATGTACAACAGCTATTCAGAAAATACTGTATGTGGATGTGAAATGCTATGGTTCATGATGTGATACACATGATATTAGGGCTGAAACAGAAAAATAGTCAGCATATTTTCTTTATAAGTTGTTTTTAGTCACAAAACATCACATGCCTTTTAGTTTTTCCAATGTCATCATTTGTCCTACATGACATAATAGAAAATATGACTAATACAAGACTATATTGAACATCTTCCGTTCAATGTTTTTAGTTTTTAAGTCAATGAACTATTCTAACTTTATAACTGTGTACACTCTTCTACTGATACAAAGTTGTCTCTGTAATACACAAAGAACCATAACTTGGGGATTGACTGAACTAATCCATTAAGCGCTCTGTAATGATTTATTCAGTTTAAAAACACCTTAAAGCAATAAACAGAGTCACATAGCATGAAGCACATTATGTTGTACAAACATACGGTAACCTTGCTTTGGCCCCACATCACTTTGACCTCTATAAAATGAGAAAGATGTTTACTAAAAGCCCCAAATGTAGCTATGAACCTCTTAACTTTTTCCCTCATACTAGCTCAGTGTTTCTTACTGCCTTATCTAACCTTATCTCGAAGCAGAATTCCTGCTTATTCCCAGAATTTTAGATGCTTTAGTAAATAATAATAAGCGCATACATTTATGCACATAAACATATCAAAAGCAAATTACTCTAGGGTCCAAAGTTGTAGAACAATGTTTTGACCCAGCAGATGAACCCACAGTAGCTGGGAAATGTTTTAAATGATAATTTCAGGCAATGCAGCGGCTGTATTTGTACAAAACACTTGACAAGGTTATTTTCCATGAGATGTTGAGCATGACCTGCAAGCTGACAACATTATAATGTTTTCAAGAATCAAATTTGCAGTAATAAGTAAAGAAAATTTGCAGGTTGTTTACGATAAAACCAGTGCACCACCATCTTTTTTTTGGCAGCATTCATTCTGGTGGGTGACGATTTACGGAGAAGAGAGGTAAGTTTGAGGCTTTCAAATTCAAAGGTAAAATAGAGGGAAATAGAAGCTTGTTTAGCACTTGAACAATTTGTGTATAAAGACCATTCATGGCTCACATACACGTTAGAAAGCTTTCACCTTGCTAAATTGACCTTTAGCAATTATTAACTCAGCTTGTATTAGTATCTGCCATACAGTATAATACTGTCTACTAGGGCTGTGTATATGTGAATATGGAGATATGATACGTATCACGATACAAAGTGTTATGATTTAATATATGGTATCACGATACACTGCAATACTTAAAGCAAGACAATGTATTGTTTCATAGGCCTGTGTTCTTTGTGATTACAATACTATATGTGCTAAGAGTGGAAGAGTCATAAGGATGAAGATAGATTACGATGCTGCCCATCTAGCTGTCAGGGGTTTAAACACAACAAAGAACAACTGCCACAATGTAAATGGTAAATGGCCTGCATATAACCCTTTTCTACACACACATTCATACACTGTTGGCAGTGACTACCTTGCAGGGTGTCACCTGCTCATCAGAAGCGGTAACCATTCACACATACACTCACACACCTGGCGCAGCATCAGGAGCAATTTGGGGATCAGTATCTTGCTCAAGGACACTTCGACACATAGACCCCGTTTTCACCTGGTAGTAAAATCTGATCTGAGTGATCCGATCCAAAGTGGACAGCTCTCAGTACAGGTGTGAATGCACCCAGAACAAATTGAGGACGCCTTGAGATCCGATCACTGAGACCACATTCGGAGGTGGTCTAGGCCACATGTGGCCGCATATGGCCACATTCTTATAGCAGTGTGTACGGTATGTGTCCTGGGCTACATTGAAGGACCGCCTACTCAACTAACATCCTCTGCGTGAGCGGAAGTAAGTACTAATTCGCGTGTTCTGAAATTGCGTAAGCTGGCTTTGTCCACGACGTCTGAAAATGTCCAAAAGCCCATAGAGATAAATTACGAGTGCGTCGAACATCTTGGGCGATGTGGTCTACCTGGAACACGCATGTATTGTTTTGTTTTCTTCTTCTTCTTCTACTACTTCTACTTCTTCTTCTTCTCTTATTTCCGTCAGACTAGGCACGGGAAGTGCACTGCTTCCTCCCGCCGGTTAAAAACAACAACGCATTTGGTCTTTCCAAATGGTCAGGTGAGAACACTCTACTCAGAGCTGTCCACTTGTGATCAGATCACTCAGATCGGATTTTAATACCAGGTGAAAACGGGGTCATAGACTGCAGGGGCCGGGGATAAAACCACCGACCTTCTGATCACTGGACGACCGCTCTACCACCTGAGCCACAGCCACCCCCTAATCAAAAATTGTTACTGTGTTTTTGAGAATCAATACAGTAACAGAAAAGAAAATATCATGATACTCAAGGGTATCAATATTTTACACATGTACTGTATACATATAATGTACATGAAATACTACAAAATGCATTGTATTCCATATCTCCATGTACTGCAGATGTATTTGACCATAACCCATATATGACAATGTATAATAGTGTGGACTGGCCAGTTTCTAGCCCTGTCATTAAAGCTTTATGACCATGATAGCTTTGACCCCCACAGAAGCCAAGAGTGCTGTCTCCACTTGACAGCTATAAATTTAGTGCAGAGCCAAAGGGGTCACTGTCAACAGTCTGCTTTTCATGGTTCTTATTATTCTCAATGCCAAGTAAGGGACACTGGACAGCCAGTAGAAGGTTAAATATCTACAGCCTCAATATTCATACGGCATCAAGCCCCCATACTGAGGTTGGACTCATCCTGTACTAGCCATGATGCTATATATTTGCAAGATTGAGGAGAATGCAATTTTGCTGCTGCTACAGGATTATGCTACTGTTTCATTTTGAATGTTTAACGCAATGTTGTCTGGGATAAGTGGACGAACAAATAATGAACAAATAAAAAATTATGGAATAATGATATTAACGTTCAATGCTTAATTTTATTGTATTTCCAAAAGTCTGGAGGACCATTATTATTAGCCTATAGCTCAGATGAAAAGCCATGTTAAAAGCAGAGCTAGCTTAGTTTTTTCCTTAAACATTTGTATCATAGCCAAGATGTTTGTTTGATTCATCCTCGCCTCTTTAAACATGTACAGAAGGTCTGTTTCCTCAGGTGACGTGACAGATGGAAATTGCTAATTACTGCACTTTCATCACTGATTCTTTACTGCTGGATTAAAAAAACAACAACAAACAAACAAAAAGCCCATCAAAGCTGCGCTCAGAACTTCTCAAACATATGCAAACAGATACATGATGCCCATATGGTTCACTTAAACTAAGTTGATGACTAGTAACTGCATAATCCAAAGGGTAAGACTAAAGTATCACAAAGCAAAAAGTGCTAATGTTTTGGGTTGTTGTTGGTTTTTTGCATTGTGTATTGCTGTCCTGGTTTTAAATGTTGGATACTTCATTAAAGAAGCAGAAATAAACAATTCAATTCATGAAGAAAAAAAACAACATATTTTTAGAGTTTACAAACTTTGTATGTCCCTGTTAACTGACAGGATCACACTGGCAGTAACCAGTATTGATTGTCCAATTACCAACATTGGCAGTCTGGTGGCTCAGTTGTTACCATGCATAACAAATAAAAAGCAGATATTGTGTTTCAATCTGACAAACTAGCAAAGGTGTTTTCCAAAGCCAACAATAGGTTTTTAGATAGATTGCTGTTGGTGAGTTATTATCAGTGAACAAAATAAAAGAATGTATGTTGTTTGCTGTGATAAGCCAACAATGGCTCAAGATGTGCTCTCAGCTGTTTGAACTTTTATCCTTTTGTTCCGTGGAAACTAATGCAGTTCTAGCTATTTTCTTTTTTCCAAAATACTTATCTCTGGCACTCTTGCACTGTTTGATATAGAAATGACTTGTACTAAAATCTGAAAACTACACTGGAATTAGTCGTAGGCCTAAAACAAAACCAAATGTTTTTCGATTAGCAATTATGATGATCACACCTACACCTACACCTGCTTATTATGTGACGTTGTGCAATCTTATCACTCCTCCATCTGCCATCTCAGTCAAATAGTGACAGCAGGTGCTGGTTAGATATGTAACAGACATACACTCACACTGGTTACAAATAGATGTACATGCAAACAGATGGGCATTGATAAATGAGGCCTGGCTTTGGGAAGACATGGTGCATTATGTAAGTTGAAAAGAGATTAATTGCGCTGGGGCTCATCATTTATTAGACCCATGTAAACATCTGTGTGACCTTTTTGAGTTGGCCCAACTAAGGTCTAAATCAAATTTGGAAGGCAGGTAAAATTGTACCTTGAAATAAAATGACATCATGCAATCCCCTCACTGTTCAACAAGCCCTGCAGACAAGTCAAGACGTGGAGACATACAAAATCTGTGTTGCAACAGAAAACAGGAAATTCTGGATGAAGATTGAAGACTGAGCTTAAACTAATTATGCTCTGGGGTATCAGCTAATTTCTGGTTGGGAGCCACCTGGCAACAGTAAATCACTTCAGGAGCCACCCATAATTGTCTGGCTAGTGTGTAATACTTTCCCATTTGCAATATTATTTGCCCCACTTCCACACCTGTCAATCACAATTTGAAAAGAATATTTCTTGCAAATTGTGCTCAGATTTAGTCACTAAGTATCATCTGTCACCTGACACACCTATTCAGATTCTATTCTTCCCATTTATCAAGTGAATGAAAAACTCATTTGGAATAAACTGAAACATTGGCATGGCTCAGTCGATGCACCTAATGGGTCAAACCTGTATTGCTCCTCTGAGGTATACCAGCCTTGTCTAGTTTCTTTTCCTCTTTTGGGGTTTTGGTCAATGATCCTGACAGTGGCCCTGGCTCACCTTCTTCAAGCTGCTTTTATATTAACTTTGACCCTCTCTGTTCTCTTCACTTCTTTGAGTTGAAAGTTAACCACCTGAGCTTGCCAGGTGGGTAAACTTAAGCCATTACAACACTCTAGGTAAGTTCTGGATGAACCTTCAATTTTTAGAGTTGAAGGAGCCCTACAGATCACTAATCAAACATATAATGACATGAAGAGAGCCAGTTGTCCCCTTGCTTTCCAACTTCGTATGACTCAGCCTAGTATCATCACTGAAAAAGGCACCGATGCATTTGCATCATATTAAAAACAATTGTACGATACAACTGACTCCAAGGGAAGAAGAAGGGCCTTCTATCTAAGACTAAAGTTACCATCTATATTGCAGGAAAGGACTCTTGATATGGTGGCACCTATCACAGAAAACAAAGTAAAAGAAACAGTTAAAAACAATTAAAATAAATCACCAGGGACAGAGAGATTCCCAGGAGAGTTTTATAAAGGTTTTACAGAAGAACCAAAGCATTTAACTTTGAAAAAAAATTAAATTAAAAGCCTGGGCAGAAGTTATTTCTGTTATTCACAAGGAAGGTAAAGATCCCATTATTTGTGAAAATTATAGACCTTCAACTTTATTGTGCCAAGAACAAAGGAATATTGAGAAAATAATTCAAAAAATAATTTTCAGTTTAATAAAACCTGATCGGATAGGCTTTATGAGAGGCAAGGAGTTTTGCCATTGATGCCTTGATGCACAAAAAGCATTTGATAGGATAGATTTGCTATTCCTTTATGAGAATCTAGTGCCATGGGCTTTTATCCAACATTTAGAGGTGGGGAAAAATGTCATACACAGGACCTAAGTCTAGGTTAAGAGTCAACAGATGCTGCTCAGAGTTCTTTCATATAAAGAGAGGTTTCATGGCTCTTTGCCGTGAGAACCACTTACCAAACTGATAAAGCAGAAACCAACTTATCGAAGGAGTAAAGGATGAGGGAGGAGTAGACTATAATATATACCTTTTTGCTGATGATATTGTGATATTCATAACTAATTTTGTTACATCCATAACAGCGCTTTTGTAAAGCTAGTGAGGCTAAGGGGAAGCGGCAGGATACAAGACTAATGAATCAAAGTCTGAAGCAATGATGTTGTCTGGAAAATGTCCACTACAATTAGACAGGAAGGTTACATTTTATTGGCGCAAAGAGTGAAAATTGGTCTCATTATTACTCTGCTTTCTTTTAACTATTTAAAGTCAACTATGAGAGATTATTGGAGGACACAAAAAAGGTCATGGGGTCGTCATATACAGTAACTCGCCTGGTAGAGCATTTTTCTCATGTATAAAAGGCTGCGTCCTTGGCACCAGCCATGGGTTCAATTCCACCCTGGCCCTTTGCTGCATGTCTCTCTCTGAGCCCCTTTCATCTACCATCAAAAGCTGTCCTTTGAAAAAAGGCATACAAAAGCCCAAAAATATTATCTAAAAAAAATTCAGATGGGAGGTTGCTTTTGGGAAGTGTAGAGACTGTGAAAATGAATACTGCCAAAGTTATCTCTATGCCAACATAACAAAATTTATATGGCAAACCAAAAAGTCCATAGTAAAACTTAAAACCCTCCTTTACTTGAAGGGGAAAGGTGCACTAAACCTGCAGAACCTTAAACACTATCACTGGGCAACACAGCTTAGAGCTTTAGTAGCATGCATATGCGGAAATCACGGTGGGGACAGGGGCGTCTTGTGGGGGGGGGGGGGGGCGTTGACCCCCCCCCCCCCCCCCCCTGTAAAAACAGAGAATTGTCCCCCTCAATATCCATATCTTTGTAAAAATTGAATTTTGAATAATTTAATAATATGCATTGAAAACACTTGTGCTAATTATAGATGTAAAACAATGTCTTTTTAAGTTTTTAAAGACTGGGTTCCCCCTTCATATGCCTCACAGTGGTTTGGTGCACTGCAGACCAACCCCGCACCCCGAAACATGTAGCGCTTGGTACGAGTGTCTGTGGAGCGGTCTGTTTGAGTGTGTTGGTGGTGGTGGCTACCTTAAGTAAGTAAGTCTTTTGCAAAAGTTAATTTAAAACAAAAGATGGGCCAACATTTTTATTTACTTCTAACACACAATAGAATAAAACACGCATATAGTTAAAACAAAACTGCATTTTGTTCAGTCCATTATCTCGCGGTTGAATCTGCGTTCATGTGATCACCATATTGGTACTTGTCTCCCAATGTATTATGTCCAGGAAGGCAGGTCAGTCCCCCATTAAAATCATAATAAACATTTGGTAGCATAAATCATCCATAAGTTGTTTTTCAGAGACACTTGAGTGGCTAAATATTTTTGAAGAATATTTTGTTTGACTTAGTATTAATTTCTTCTGCTTTTATAACTGAACTTATTTTGAGCTGACGTACCGTGACGCACAAGGTCTACGTTACTTTGGTTAAGTTTAGGCACAAAAAACACGTGGTTAGGTTTAGGAAAAGATCGGTGACGTCTGGTTGAGTTTAGGCACAAAAATCACGTGGTTGGGTTAAGAAAAAGATTGGTTACATTTGGTTAAGTTTAGCCACAAAACCTACGTGGATGATGTACATTGCTGGTACAGTAAACCCTTGCTAAACAGTACTTTTGGTGTCCCCTTCAGGAATTGCTCTTTTGTTTATTATTGCCCCCCCCAATAGTGAAGTGAGATATCCGCCCTTGGTAGCATGGATAAGACAAGATACAAGTAATAGAGCAGAATTTAAGACTTCAACAGACAGATTCCTGGACTTGAGCCACGCAAAGTGGAAAAATGTTAAAATTGAGGTCGAAATTATTATACTACCTCCAGTTCAGTTCAGTTCATTACACATTTTTCATGACAGAAGTTGTGGATGGTACCAATAGAACCACTCTATTTGGTCCCGTTTTATTCGTTACCCCCTCTGTTGGAGTTCAAAGCGAGCTGAACCGATACTAAAAGGTCAAGTTAAAACTCTGTAGTCCAATGATTGGTCTGCACTCTGATGTAGAATTTCCCACACCCAACCACATACCAACAAGAAAGGCCAGACATTCAATGTCATCTATTGTGTGTGCGTAATAAGTGTGTGGATAAGAGAGTGAGAGCAGAGGAAGAGGTTAGAAATAAGTTGCCAATCTGGCAGTAAATGAACAGCTTAGGTTACAGTGTCTCAAGAAAATTGTCCGTTGTTTCCTGGAAAAGTGCAAGGGGTCAGCCCTGCAGCCCCGGTAACACCCCTGCCCAGGGGCATTTCTAGATTTTTTGATAGAGTTCCTTCCCGGGAACTCTATGTTCTTACTTTTTTATGCACTCTTGCACCTTATTTACATTTGAAGTGCATCTCTTAATCATCGCAAAAATTTAAATGCACCCCTTAGAAAATGTCCATCATCTGCTGCTCTCTCTCTCTCTCTCTCTCTCTCTCTCTTTCTCTCTCTCTCTCTCTCACCATCATTTGCTTCCAAAGCAGTTAAATGTATTTATTTTAACATTAGTTTATTGGAATATTAATTAAAAGTAGAACTTTCTGACTGAAATCTTATATTAAAGTGAAACACTTCATAGAACTAAGTGTGCAGAAACCTCTGTTTTCAGTTTGGATTTACTAATACTTTCCAACATCTTAGTGAAGTCCTAGCTGAGAGATACAGTTAATACCTTTTATAGCGTGTACTGTTCACATCTTCATCTTCTGCTGCTGTCTCATCTGCTTATATGAGATTAGAGCTAAACTTGTATTTATCATCTCTGTTCTATAAACAGCCATTTTTTTATAGACATTTAAAGTTGTAGATATAGCCATTGTATTTTTTTTACTGACTTAAAACATAAATTAACAAAATATTAATATTTAATTAGAAATGCAGTTAAAAACAGTAGTGTAAAGACTGCCAAATTTAATGTTTGTTGTAATTATGTCTTTTTTTTATTTTTTATTAAATCAGTCTTTATTTCCAAAATTATGAACCAAACTACATCATGCAGCCTTTTTCACAGTAAGAAAGTACTTACATAATGTAAGTTCATCTTGAATATTACATTATATAAATAGTATTCCTCAACCGACTAGTAGGCATTTGTCACACACTAGTAGCCCTCTGGACCCTACTAGTAACGCCAAAATGCCCACTAGTAGCACTAGTAAGGCATTTTTGACCTCACTAGTACTACCAGTAAGTGCCAAAATGTCCACTAGTAGTACTAGTAAGGCCTGTTTTACCTTACTAGTACTGCTAGTAATGGCCAAAATGTCCACTAGTTGCACTAGTAAGATGTTTTTGACCTTACTAGTACTACATACAGACAGACAGACAGACTGACAGTGAGAACTCCACTGAAGGATAGTTCCTGTTGACCACTCTATGTGTGGATTATGTCTCTTTAGCCAAGGGTACCCCAGTACGACAGGTTGCTGTGGTGCATTAATGAGATGAAAGGTAAGGATTGCCACCTCGAAATAACAGAAGTTTGAATACATCTGATTGGTTGGTCTGGTCATATAAAAACTGATGCATAGCCAGGAGAGCAGTTACTTCTCTATCGTTTCACATCATTTAATTTTAGTTGATCCATGTGTTGCTGCTAGATTTATCGGGTTGCTTGCAAATTGCGGTTGTTGGGATTATTTGTCATTTGCAATCCCATTCTACATGTAAAGTTAGTTATCTAGCTGCGTGTGTTAATGTTAGCATGCACTTAGCCAACTTAAGTTTTCCACTGCATGGTAGTGGCACATTTCTCTCTAAAAATAGGCCTATTTAGTTTTTAGTGGTTAACTCACAACACTTTGATTTCTCTATTACTCTCTCTTTCTCTGTCACCATGCACTGATTTCCAGTTGTTAAACATCACAACGCCACTGTTACGGGGCCGCAGTCAACAGAGGCAGGGTCTGTGGTGTCGTCTTCCAGTACTGCTCCTCGCAGCAACCCAAACCCCTGACCCCAACCAAGTAGCACAAGCACTGCACCCCCCGACAGCCTTTGTGTCGCAGCTATGTCTGACAATAACCATGGTTTGAACAGCATAGCACCATTGCAGCCCACCCTGCGCTGCGTTTCAAATTGCATACTTTTTCTTTTTTCTTCTTTTAGTATATACATACTGTTGCATGCAGTATGCATAAAATTGGGATATACTACTTCATCATAACATTGTGCCTTGAACTTTGAGCCTCCTGCTCATACATCTGTTGCAGTCTGCATATAGTCTGTATATTAATGTATTAATTATAAACATAATTCACACAAAAATGTAGTACTTATTTAAACTTGCTGTCATCTGTTATTGTGGCTTCTGTCATCTGTCTGTGCGCTCTCAGCGGTGGGTCAGAACAGCCAGAAATGCATGCTGGTTTGCATACTGCAAAATGTGACCTGATGCATTTGACATACTGGATGGAGTACTCTGCAAACCTCAATGCATTCTTCTGTTTCCTCCTCTGCTTCCTCCGAATTTGGTGGAAATGACAGATATTTAGTTTTTCAAAGCAAGGCTTTAATAATTGGAACTGCCAACTATGCCTACATTGTAGCTTCACATTTAGACTACAAGACTATACTACAGTCCATGTAAGAATAGATAACTAGATATAACACAAATAAACTTGTACTCCTATAAGGGTTTGGTGGAGGTGTGTTTAAAATTAAAAGTAATTAAAAGCCAGTAAGTAAGTAAGTCCTAAACTCTGTAAAAAGATTTGTATTTTTTTCCACACGGTATTGTCTCAAACTCATTGGGATTTTTGAATGGGTGGTGATAATTAGTGAAGATTATCTTGTTAAACATAATCTGTCAGCAAGTTTATGTTGACCCCAGATTTTTTTCTGCATCAATCCAGAGGCAGAATCCCATTAGACTCCCATCAATGTAGTCTAGAACTGGGCCTGAAACAAATCAAGCAAACTTAGGCAGGCCACAGGAGTCAAGCTCAGTTCATAATCCCAGCTAAATCAGCTGATCTCAAAGCCAGCTGACATCAGCTGATGGCTCAGCTGATTCCCTTTTATGCATACAATTGGCAATTCTCATACAGGGCACGCAATTTAAGATGGGCCTGCCTACTCTTCCTGCTTCCTCTGCAAGCTGCTTTGCAACCCACCTCCACCCCAGCTCCTCCTTTTTAAGCTATGTCTGACTTAATCAATGTCATTTCTGATGTCAGTGATGCCTGCTCTTTTCTCTACCCCAGGAGTTATTTGCTGATGCACTCCATGTCTTAACCTTTTCACATAGGCACATGGAAGGGCAAGGAGCTCCAAAAACAGAGCCATACCACCAAAGGTAATGTACTGCAAATGGTAGGCCTAATCTAAGTTCTTTGACTATAGTGGTCCTGACTGAGCTGAAAAAGACACCTCTCACTGCTAACAATTCAACCTGTCTGATGGGCCTCTTCTCCCCCAAAATTCATTTTCAATATGCCCTTGACCAAGGAAGTGAACTCCTCAACAGCTCCGCTGGAGCTCCTTAGTGGCCAACAATAGAAGACTGCAGCTGCAAAAGGCAGTTCCAGAGTGTGAATGTGTTTAACTGTGTGAATATGAAGCAGGGGTGTTAAAAGTTGTGCTGCTGGAAAAGTGAAAGCATTCTCAGATTGGATAAAGAGAAAAACATACAGTACAAGATCAAACTCCTGGAATTTCACTTTTGAAAACTCATAATATTCAAGTATTAACCTTATTCTTTTCTTTTTAAGTCAAAGGTTGCAGAGGCAGGAGAATGTGCATGTCATGCGCAGCGTACAGTTTATGCACGCACTTTTGAATTGCTGTGCAAATGAGAATTTCACTTTTTCCTTACAAACTTAAGAGCAGAAAAGGACAAAAGTGCAGAGACCAATGGGGGAAAAAAATTATGGCAAGAGTGACAAAGGACAGAAACCACCAGGTGGTTCACATGGCATGGAATCTATTTAAAGAAAATGCTGAATTTTAATAAAAATATTTTAAAAAATAAATACATAAATACAATAAGAGTAGCACAAAAATCCAATAAAAAGAGGTGTCATCTTTGTCCACTTTAGTTATAGAATTCAGAATTGAGTTGGAGTCACTGAGTCACATAAGCTACAGAAAAAAATGTAATATTTCTTTTAAAATATTTATGCCAAATAATTATACATTAATCAACATAGTTGTGGTACATATATTTTTCACCCATGATTTTCACTAATATGGGCAAGTCAGCACAAAGGTATTGAAAATAACATTTGTTTTGTGTCATTGATAGACTAATACATTGATGGTCCATAAAAGAAACCACTGTGATTAACAGCCAGGACTCAGAGGTGACCTAACACTCCTCTTGCTGCCAACACTTGAAACTGTGAAACTGAGTAAAAGGAAGCTGCTGGATCGAGAGTGAACGTCTGTCAAATAGTCAACTTAAAACTCACTTCACCACAGTGAATTTCTGCTTTCTAAAATGATCTGTCAAGTACCAGCCCTCAAAAAGTAGGCTACTGAGGTTTGATATACAGTGCTATTTACTTTTGCAACTTAAGCTAACCTATCATTAAAAACACACATTAATTTGCCTCACAAACATAAACGAATAATGATCCAAAATAGGGCTGGGCGATATGGCCTATAAATAATATCACGATATTTTTAGGTTATATCGCGATACACAATATATATCGCAATGTTTTTTAAATCTCCTCTAAAGCACTTCATAAATGCACAATTTAACCCTTTGATGCATACAATCACACCAGTATGATGACTCTAGTAGTCCCTGCAACCTATGTCTGCATTAAAACATTTTTTAATCTTAATTATATTCGTTAATGGTTTCTATTGGGACAATTTTAAACTTGCATACAAAAAGGGGGAAATCACAA